>DWDW01000688.1:0-13622 GCA_018245635.1 Mimoniades versicolor eupheme
TCGTGGGACTTAAAAGTAACTGGTGAAACGTGGGAATGTTCTACATTCCTCTGCCTAACTCTTCGGGGATTACAGGCTTGAAGTTACTTTATTAATATTATACTATATAAATTATCTCGTATATAAAATATTTCAAATGATTTTTTTGTGTTTCAATAATATACTCGATTGTTGTATAACACTGATAATAATAACTGATCATTTCGGTATACTTCTGGTAATAATATAATATACATACCTAATTATTCTATCTTAAGGCATCATACTCGGCCCTCTGGTCCTGAAGTAAGCAGAGCCTGTCCACGTGATCCTGATAAAGTGTAATCTATATTTACGAACTATAATTAACGAATTATAACCTAACCTAACGTATTGTATATACAAGTAACATATTTTTCTGTATGGCATCTGTCATATGTAGGTATGTATGTTAATTTGAGTGTCTGTTTTTGTAACAATTTGTGTGCGATTTGCGTGCTTGTGTGTAGCGTTCAATATACTTCATATCAGCTATTCTAGTGTGAATGTACCTATTTTGAAACACGCTGTATCTAGTAATTAGGTATCTACATACTCTTAAATTTCGTATCGCTAAGATTCCAACGCAACGCCCATCTTGACGTCTATCACTCATAAATTAACGTCACACTTTGAGCCTTGTGATTTGCTTTGTTTGAACAGAATATTATAAAACACGTAATTTTGTTCGTGGCCGTCCTTATATATTTTGATCACACGATGTAATCGAGCTACTAAACTATGACGTCATAGTCGCATGAAATATAAAATATTATTTTTTTGCTTCCGAAGTTAAATGTTTGATTTCTATCGCTTTTTAACCCTGCGGTATTATTATGTTATAATATCTTCACGCATATATTATGTATGAGAGGCAGACGAGTGTAGACTGTCACGTTGCATCACTTACAGTATAATATGTCCCATGGAATATGGAGGGAGAAATTATCATGTTATACTTTGAGAAATGTTAATAATATCTTGTGAATTAATTATTATATAGTACCTAGTATATCTAGTAGACGAGGCTAAATTAAACATTGTGAACATTACTAGAACATTCCTTCGTTGCTGCTAATTCCACTGAGTTCGTTAGCGTCGCCTTCGCTCAATATTAAGATGGCTGTGTGCAGATGTTATGCATTGTAAACATGCTATGAAACTGTAGTTTAAAATAATATACGTACTTACAAATGTACGCACACATTTTACAGTAACATTTAAAAAAGGAACAGTGTCTGATGAAAGTGTCATAGACCAGATATAAATTGCAAATGTTATTAGGTACAGATGGACACCAAGACGCGCCTTAGTGAAGCAGCTCAGATCAAATCCTAGCTGATGGGGGAGTCGGAAGTCGTCGAAATCGGCGTACGTATACGAAAATAGGGATAAATAAAGAATAAGCCAGTCATTTGATGGTAAACGTTTTTAAATAAATAAATTGGACATGTACTTATGTGCTGACTTGACTGCTTCGTTAGCTGGGTGGTTCAATTCTGTAGCTGGGTGGTGCGATTGTCGAGCGAGAGGTCTGTGGTTTGAATCCCTGGTCGGGTACTATTGGATTTTCCTAACTTGAAAATTTATGGTATTCGCTCGGAGTCTTTATTTGTGCTAAAACGTAGGAGTGCACTACACTCTTCTACTTACCTCTTGGATGTTATATGCGTGATGTTACGTTCATTTTATGTGCTTGTATAAGTATATAAAAGACATATTATTTAAAATTTATTATATCTACATGTATGTATATTATACTATTATTTTATAATATAAATTTGTTTGAGACTCCCTGCTGTAGCTGGGAGTATCAAAAATGTATATTAACAGTCATAACATTTAACAGCACCTTCGAAGAAACTTACCGATGTCGTGTGAATTTATAAATATCAATAAGAAAATGCACTCAGGTATATATCCCACGGCCGGAAACGGCTAGTTGTGATGTCGAAGAGGACATTATTTGATTAACATTAATTAGTGAAAACCGGCTTTGCTTCTCAGCGACGCCACAAACGCAGCTTACGACTCTAGCGGATATTAAGAACCTCAACATAACTTTGCACCCTTAACACCTAAGAAATAAGGGTTCAATTGCATGCGAGTGGCGATTACGAACAGCAAAAGGAACTTATATTGCGTAAAACTCAATTCCAGTTTGGAGAAAGTAACGCTTTCTACACATGGTTTTGTGTTCAAAAATTATAATTATACGAACAGTGTGTAGGTCTTATACACGCGAAATTTACTTAACAAAACCCATGAGGCGGTTAATTAATGTCACCAATTAACAGCGGATGTCCGTAGCGTAGGTATTTCGTAGTCATAGTCGTATTTAGTTATGTCAAATAGGTTAGAATTCTACCTAAAATGTTTTCGTTATATCTAGTGTACAATTATATCGCCACCCCAGATCCCATATTGTCACATGTAGAATATTGGTCACATGTAGAATATTGGTCACATGTAGAATATTGGTCACATTTAGAATATTAGTCACATGTAGAATATTGGTCACGTGCAGAACAAGGCCGATACTAGGCCTGCTGATAATGATTATTTACAAATAATTTCGAAAATTAATGCATAAACATACATGCAACTTTATCTCAACACCGTACGCGTCCTACGATGTCATCGCAACCTTTAATAATACAGTGTCATAATCGACTTATAAAACCCACCCCTGTAATTAGTAAAACCATCAATCGCTAAGGGTAGGATGGGGACTGGGTGTCTTTCTGTCTGCCTACAATAAATCAATCATGATTCTCGACCGATTTCACGGACTGTACCGAACAAAAGCAACAAGGTAGAAGTCAAACGCAGCGCCAAAAAGGTCCATTCAAATCTGAACGGGGGCTAACAACATTATACTCGTGTAATACATATTTCATTATTATATCCACCTTTAATAAAATGTTTGATTTTATAGCTACGGCAACACTGTGCGCAGATTTTTTTTCCTACAAGGATCCCAACAATACCATTGGCGTTGAATGGGGGGCGTTGTATTGTTGGGTAATATTTTTCCCTTTCATACATTCGTACTTTGTAGACATTAGCGTATGTAAGGTTAGAAAAATAATACACACAATTTTATGTTATCACTTTTATAGAACATCTTTTGCAAGTAGCCCTTTGCAGTGTTCGTAAGTGTATTGGCTTCTTTTGTTTCGTATTCATCTGTCGACTTACAATTTGGATCAGAATATTAATAATCATTATAATATCTATCAGGGACAATAAGTGACAAAGTAAGGTGTGTAAAAAATACAGATAATATACAAAAATGGAAATATTTTAAAGAGTTTTACGATACTGCAAAAATCAAACATTTTGAAGTTTTATTATGCTGACGGTGCAACACATTTCCACTGCGACCTCAATAGTTCCTGTGCACATCGATTGCAGCGCGGAGACACCGCTCACTTCCGCTCCATTCATTGTACAATCGTTGGCAAACCATTGTGTAACCATGGCAACCGTGGACCGGCCGGCCACCGCCGCCGGCCATCCGACAATGGACCAGATCCAATCCATTTCAAAAGCGCATCGTTGAGGTTTATTGGATCAGCGCTTGATGGATTGTGCGAACATTGTGTGATGATGTTTTTTTTCTATGATAAAGACAGTAATAAAATTCTTAAAGCGCATATTTTTTTTCAAGCCGATAATATATTTTGATTCGGGCGTAGCGAATCGCATGATCCTTTCGCATTGAGGAAGTATTAGTACCGAATATTTGTAATTCGTTCGACTTAACAGATGGAAGCTATTGGGTTTACATTGTACAAGCAATTAGCGAGCAATCCACACAAAAATATTACATTTTATAACTTACTGAGAATATCTTGTAAATGTATCTTACAATTAAATCATGAATAAACTAATAAAAATGTCACCAGAAAAGAGGACGACGGTAAGGAAGTGGCATGAATCTACTCGTTTATTACAATCAATTAAATGACTTTTCATAATTGAAACTAGAATTGCAGGGCCTCATATTAAATGGCACTACTGAAATATTGAATTTGCCGTAATATTTTATTCAAGTGATTTGTCAGCAGTATAATATCTAGAAATTTTGGGTTTGAAGAAACTTGTCGGACCATCCCGAAAATCGGAGATGTCGTTTCATATGTAATAATTTGAAGATGTTGTAATGTATGAATTTCACAATTATTTTTCGGACTATAATTTTATAGTATGCTTACAATGAAAGTCCTGCCATAACATCCTTAATTCTCTATACTTCCAACATTCTAAATATTTCAAAAGCTGTTCATGATTAATAGTGTGAACGAACGCAATTTCCTACTGCAACTTGGGTATTTATAATAGTTTTTGTATAACCTTTGTATGAATATCCAAGTCGACAATGCATTGGAAGTTGGGCGTGTCGGATTGGGAAGATACTTTAATGTTACCGGAAGTTATTGCACTTGTGCAGCGAGTTTCACGGCGTGGTGTAAACGAGGCCGAATTTGCTCAATTTGCCCAGGTTTGATGCTCACTGAGGCAAATGCTTATACTTACTACATACGAGTATGTACATTGAAGGGTTCATTTCTAATCTCTCAATATAAGCAACATAAATTAAATTTCTTTGTGGCTATTAATAAGTTTTAGAAACAACTGAGACACTGCATCTCTTTAAACGAAACCTTTATTTCTGACAAATTTAAATTTTAAAGAGCGTGTGAAATCTGTCACGATGTAAGAAACAGATTTTGATTATGGATAAATCTTTAAAATTGCACTTTAGTAAGAGCATCAGATAAGTTTTATCCCTTGTAACAAAAGGACTTCGTAAAACAAGGTCTTACGTTGATTATTATATTTTCTTTGGTATTCACATTAACCATTATCAACCCTCTCAGAGTTCACTGTTACACACGAGACTCTTGGCGCGAACAGGATTAAGGTGACAGTCTGCCACGCTGGCCAATGCACGTAACAGACTTCACACGCCTCAGAGCATGTCACATTACATCTTCGTATCGATATCCATTATAATAATATGTTTCTCAATTCATTATTATAAATGACTACCTGTTCCTTTTAATGTTTGATATTATTAAACATACTGCGTAGTAATTTTTTTACCCGTAGGTACCTGTCGTATGAATAACATGTTTTTTTTGTCAATAAATTTGTTTCAATAGTGTTTCGTATATTTGCGATAATAGATTGATAATATATTTCATATGGGCGTGGCGAATTGGCAAACTCCATTTGTGTTACCGGAAGTTTTGTAAAATATCGGTGCTATAGAGACAGGTAGTGTTAAGTGCAAATCGCTAAGTGCAGAAGGTGTTCCGTATACATTAATTTTATTTAAATATCTACTTAATCTGTTTGTATGTATGTAAATACAATGCTGCATGGTCGAACTGATGGAACCTGAATGCATATTTGATTTTTTTTTGTTAATTGACAATAAGCAACTTCTATAATCTTTGTTAGACTTAACTTACATCATTTGCAATATGCAATTACTTACAACAATTGCACGATAAAGTTATACATATACTGTACAATACATCAAACCAATATTATTACACCACTGTAATATTACATTAAACCCGAAAATTAAATCTTCAAATTCTTAACCCCTCAATTTTTTTTTTATTCTAACCCCAAAAACGATTTCATTCACAAAATTTCGCCGTCGTTTCGGGAACCATCTCGGCGCACTTGTGTTTTGCTTCACGCTCCTTACGCATTCAGCTGCCATTCTCCATGCTGTATCGCACTGAGATACTCGAGCCCGGTACTACAGGAGTACAGTACAATCCGTGAAATCGGTAATGTGTATTAGTAATCGACAATAGACATTCTGAACGAGTGGGTACTGTTTTGTAATATTGTTGTAGTTGATGTGGATACTTTTTTATTTCATTATCATTATCATCAGCCTATTGTAGTTCACTGCTGGAGATAGGCTTCCCCTGAGGGGTGTGTCCACAATCCCCACGCTGGGCATGCCTGTTGGGGATCGCAGAGCACGTCTTCTCGGAACGCCTACGCTGCTACCTACAGGCGGCCAGTGCATTTAGATACGCGTAGACAGATCGCACCATACCGCTGACTCTCAACGCAGGTTCAGGCCGCTCTCACGACATCCCGTATCCCGTCACGGAATCAGGGAGTCGATTCTTATTCCGCCCCGACACGAAACACTTTTTTATTTGTGCTAATAATAAATATTCAAAATTATTGTGTTAAATGCAATGTGCAGTGAAAATATTATTCATGCCGTTTACATCGTAATCATCATTAATTTTGTTATTCCGCCATCAAACGTAAGACACCGACTTTGCACTGAAGCAGGTTGGCGGGCGGTTCTCCAGCATATCACAGTCTTAGGAAACACGTGTCTTAGCAGTGGCATATTAAAACACTTGCAGCCCAAACACCTATAAATATAACATCTAGATAACAAACCATGACGCTTGTATTCCCCCGAAGTGGTAAGCAGAGGAGTGCAGTACACTCCCACGTTTCACCAGTTACGTTTACGTCCCACTATGGAATAGGCGGTGGGCCTATTGCCATACACTGGGTACATTGCCAGACTCCGGGCGACTACTAGAAAATGTAAATTAGAAAAATTTAGTAGTGCCCGACCCAGGAACTCCTGATTGGCAGTCGCACTTGCAAATAACACGACCAACGAGGCAGTACTA
Source organism: Mimoniades versicolor eupheme (assembly GCA_018245635.1). Lineage (NCBI taxonomy): Eukaryota > Metazoa > Arthropoda > Insecta > Lepidoptera > Hesperiidae > Mimoniades > Mimoniades versicolor. The sequence continues at coordinate 6,714 of DWDW01000688.1, forward strand.
TGTAGATATGTGCTTATGTCGTACCAAATCTGCCTACGAGGCTGCTTCAACAAATAAATGAGAATTTTTCATTATTCAACACGCCCCTCCTTGGCTCTCACCTTGTTCCATATTTAAGTACCGTCTGACTCATTGCGGTTTTTCAGCAAATTGAAATATAAATACTTAACATGGACGTCGTTTATATACTTAAATATCATGTATATTTACAAGGATATGAGCATATTTACTTAGCCCCCGGCTTTCGGTAGAGGCCGCTGAGTGTTAGTTGAAGGAAAAAGAAAAAATTACGAGTATATTACCTTCTTGTCTCTTGAGAACTTTTATTTTTTGTGAAATCACTATCATGATTCTTAGCACCACTGTTGTAACAATTCTGCTCTCAGAATGAAACGGATTGTGGCCATAGATTACGACACTGTCCCAATGCGGAGAATATCTTAAAATAATTTGACCGCACTTACAATATAAATCTACTTTACTTTTATTGTGAGCTTGTACAGTGTGCTTAACAGTTTAAAATAAGTTCATATATATCGGTATTGTACTAGTAACGATTGTACAGTAAACAAGAGAACTGTAACAAATTAAAATAACAAACTAAGCCACATAATTAATTTAACCTTCATAAAATCCTTAAGAAAATATACAAAATTTATTATTGTAACATCACCCGAGATAGGCAGAGACCACTGAGTGCTAAGAACATTATATCTCTATTCTTACAAACCTAGCACGCTTTATCCACATTCATTGTTCTCTTTCCACACGCGCGTCAGTTTTGAAGACTTACGAGTATGACATCGCCCTCAGTTAATGTTCCAGACATGTTCGATCGTGAAAGCTGAGCGTTGAAATTTACAAAAATTTGGCATATTACCGAGCAATGTGTGTTCACCTGCAATTTCATATACGGATCCAGCGTATTTTTTTTTATTTACGAAGACAATATTAACATAAGCGTCCGTGAAACAACGGCAGCGTTTTCCACTCACGCGCAGGGCACGTTACGTAACCAAAACTTGAGATCCGTTTTTAATATTGCCACATTATATATTCGTTTAGATATTACACCAAGCAATCGAAATTGAACGTTAAGTGTTTAACCATAAGGTGCGATAAATCTGTAGGACAATTCGGGGAACGCAAACTTTAAATTGTCACCCGGAGGACCGTGACATGTTTGTGTCACCGTGAATAAACGGACATACACAGTGGTCGCTGCATGCGTATAATATAAATAAAAGGAACTGAATATTGAATATACGATTCTTTTTTTAAAACAACAATTAGACATACTTTTGTATAATACCAACAGAGTACGTGATGTTTTTTTTATGTTGGCAGGTTGGTTGGTGGATTTATGAGGGAGCAGTTGCCTAGGCACTCAGAGAATCCCTTGGCAAAGTAAACCCTATAATGTTACAAGTAAAGAATCCAGTGTCGCTGAAATCTAATCCTCTTATACTTCTTGGGCCTACTACTAATGTATTTTAGTTCAAATAGCTTTCAACAATGTATGTATTTATTAATAAATTGCCGTCTAAATTGTTGCTGGAACGCTATGGACTCCAACTAGACCTCTTGGTAAGAACGGCTTCTCTTTTTTGACATACAAATCTCACAAGAAATCCACCCAGAAAAATAAATTTCGTAAAATACACTTCATTTTGTACTATCTAGAATTGAAAACGAAATATTTACAAAACTTCTTTACAAAGTTTTTATTTCTGACTTTTTAAATCCATATAATATCAGGATCATTATCGAGCAATGCTTGATTGGGTGAAATTAAATTTATGGCAACATTTGTGAAAAATTCAGGTTTATTAATTTTTTCAATTTTTTAGGCCAATATTTGTTGGTCCAATTTGATCCAGGTTGTTAACAGATAAGTTGATGAGTGTTAGCAGATCAGTTCATTACTGTCAATAGCTGTGACTTTATTTTTAAAAACTATCGTGTATCAATACCAGGTTTGCTTTATTTTATACATGACCAGTTTGCGAACGAAGAAGACATTTGTATAGAAATCTATCTAAAAATCATTTTACCATCGGCCTACTACTGCACAAATACAGTTATTAATTTGGTAATGGCTATTAAAGTTATTAAGTATACGATCACGCAATTCACCGAATTGTTTATCTACCTTAGTACGCCTATTCATCAAAATGCCCCATTAAATATCCATTTTGCTTGTTATTTTTCGGATGACAACGTTCAACAATAGTATTTACATTCGATGTCAGTTTGTTTTACATCAGAAATACGCTTTGAATAAACGCGTAGCATTTTTCTTCTGGCATCCTCGGTTCCTTTTCTATAATGTTACCTTTTATTCCATAGTTCCGATGGCTCTTTGTCTGTTCAAAGAAAGGTGAATGGAATACGGAATAATAATAACATGTCTGGCAGTAGTAAGAATCGAGAATATTAAAAAGAAAAAATGTTTAGTGATATGACAACACCGCCACGTGTTGGCGGGACAATAGGTTATCTGTGTCCAGAATTCTTTTGTGTCATTTTTTTAAAGTTGACGCCCTGATGATTGTTAATCAGTTTTATAGACAATCGTTTTAATTTTTTAAGTATATTAGAGTACACTTCAGTTGTTTCATTGTATTTCTCGTGTGGTAATGTACTATGTAATAATGGTACTGCATAATATTTGATTCTAGTTTTTACAAAGCTAATTAATTAATTTACAGTCCTAATTAACTAACTACTTTTATTTACCTACTGTATTTACCAAACATCAATACTGAATGGTATATGTGTGATAGAAAAGTCTGTGATTCAAATCTCAGTACTAAAAAAATTGGCAATTTAAAATTTCTAGAATAACTTTTAAGATAAGGAATTAAATATCTAATGTAAAATTACCTTCGTAAAGGAAAAATATTTTGTTTAAATTTTATGATGATTATATATTTTAAATAATACACATGTTTTATTTCTACAACATTAATGCTACACACATATTTTAAGTCACGAAGGCAGATAAAAAATGGCGTCTACCGAGCGTAGATGAAAAAGGGCGGGATTTTGTTTTTTAATCGCAAGTCTCGTGATAATTTACGAATGTGTACATGTGCTCAGTGGGCTCATAAATTCGCGAAACTTGATTTATATCAGGATTAGAGCGTTATCACTAGGATCCGGTACTTTACAGAGGCGTGGATATGTAGGAGGACGGAAGCGTAAGAGCTGGAATTATTACTACTGCTTTGCGGCAAACATAGATATGTATAGATATTCAGACTGGCACCTATTAAGTTTTCTGATCAGGACCTCAACTCTATCAAGGAGTATTAGGAGTGAAAGAAAACTAGCAAATTGCAGAGTATAGCAGTATATTTAGGCTTTGCGACCGTTCTGTGAGAGAGCTACCACAAGAATTTATGTTGACATATATTCGTACTTCAAACTGAGTTTATTCTACTTTTTTTGGTTTTTCCTATTTTTGGTTTACAAAAAAGTATTAATATCCAACAAGGAGGCATACATCGCCCGTGGGTTGCTATCATCTCTCAACGTAAAGCGTCTGTATGTAAGCGTCTACAACAGAAAAAAATCTCTTCGTAGTATCGTTTTTACTACACAAGCTTGCGAATATATCTACATAATTTCTATTATACATACAAAAATATCGTAAGGCGAATAGAATATGTCGAATAAAATAGGTGTCAAAACCAAGTTACAAACACAATAACAGCGCTATGCATTCGAAGACCCCGAGTCTCGATCACTTGATGTCTTTCGCACGTCATACGCTGGCAACATCGAGGGCACTCGAGATGTGCGTAAAATAATTCAAAAATTGTTGCACGTCATTTTGGCGTGTGATTTTGGCATTTCCTACCTTATTTTTTTCGACATAGAGGTTAGGCGTCGTCCTGTGGAAAATCATATGGATGATTTTCGACCTTATTTCATCGTAATAAAGACACGTTTGTGTTGTAAACCGAAATTGCATATGTGAGTGTTGTGTTGAGTAATCACGCGATACAATTTGTGCCCTCGGGCTTATAGCGATAGTTTTTTTAATGGGATTACGCCTTATGACGTTAATCTTCATGCAATTGTCGGACTCGTGTTTGTTTATCGAGTCTGCCAGGAATAAATATATTTAGGATAACATTATTATTCCGAGAAAATAAAATTGAATTCTAAATCTAAACCTGAAGTGTTACTGGCTGATAAACGATTACTATGATTAAAAAATAAAAACAAAAACTAACAATATTCTAATTAGGTAATACGTTTTGTAATTTTTCTGTAGGTGATAATCATAAAAGAAAATAATCTCAAGAATAAATAAAAACTAAGGTTAAAAAACACACATATTCACATTTGTATATCATTGGATTAAATTACATAATTAGGGATCAAACAACGTAACATTATGCCTGTAATCTCCGAAGAAGTAGACAGAGGAATGTAGTACACTCCCACCTTTCACCAGTTACGTTTACGTCCCTTTATGGAATAGGTGGTGAGTCGATTGCCATATACCGGGCACATATCCGGACTCCGAGCCACTACTAAAAATCTAAATTAGAAAAATCTATCAATCAGCAGTCGCACATGTAACCAACAAGACGAACGAGACAGTCAAACAACATTAATTGGACAAATTAGGTTAATTTTAGCCATAAGTAGATGTTCTTACATTATAACACAAGAGGCCGTTCAAAACGGCTCTTAAAATATCGACAAGTAATTTTAAAATAATTCCCTATTAATATTCGTAACAAAGTTTTGATTAATTAACGACGCAAAACTTCACCGGGCTTCGGAAAACCTTCCGTTAATCTAAAGTTGTGTAAAATTCACAAAAACTTTAAGCTCCGCGGAATCGTCTAGTAGTTTGCGAATAGCAAACTTGTAATAGGTTTAAGCTTAGAATAATTTAATTTATACCGACCCTGTAGTGTGTGGTCACGTTTAAAATGTATGACTTCTTACTTCATAATATATCTGGTATAATTTTGTATGACAGTGTATTAGATGTACATTTAGATAAGGCAAGATGCGACAGAGCACAATTACGATTGATGGCGGAAGGTAAATATGTATGTATGTAACTGGGATACTTGAAAATTATAATTTATCTATCTCCTGTGACGTGTGGTTGGAAGCGCAGTGGACGATCGAGAGGTCCTGAGTTCAAATCACAGGTAGTTACTACTGGATGTTTCTAACTTCGAATTTCTAGTTAATGCTTCTATTAGTGGGTCGGAGTTTGAATTCGTGCTTAACCCCTATTCCATCATGGAATGTAAATGTAACTGGTTAGACGTGTACTACACTCCTCTATTCACCTCTTCGGGGATTACGAACGTGATGTTAGTTCACCGCGATCGCAGCGAGATCGCCCCCGAGACCGGACCTGAATCTAGTCCAATTATCCAAAAAGAACATACGCAAGTTAAGCAGTATGTAATCGTACATGTAATTATTCAAAAATGAATAAATGGATATGCAAGAGTATCATGATTTTGAGCTGCTTGAATTTATTGTATGCAGGGTCGCCAATTGGGACGTTATCAAAAGCCTGGTTACAATTGTAATATAAGTTGCTGGCCATTTGCAACTAATTGGTTTAATGCTGAATGATATTGTCGGAAGGAATTCTACACGTCAAAATTCTCCATAACTATCTCTATGGAGTCTATAGTCTGTTATCGTTGTTTTGTTCTGTACAAAAAATATACAATTTTAATTCAAACTAAACTAAACATTTGACTAAAATGTAATTGCTTTAATAAAATTGTAGACATTCTATTACGTATACGCACAACAAATGTATGTTGATTGTACTTTTTTAGAGAGATTCTAATATGTACAACAACAAAAAAAGACAATAAAACGATTTCTTATGTGCACCTTAAATTATATTACGCATATACTAGCAGTACTCGATTCTGGAGAGTTTACGAAGTCAATATTTGCAATTTTTCTTGTGACAACAGCGAACAGCGCGGCTGTTGGGGCAACTTGTGCGTAAACAGTTTTTTAATCGAGCGCTCAAACCTTGTCGCTCGCTAAACGGGCAATCTACAAAAATTTGCAATCACAATATTGACGTTTTGTATCAACATTTTATTGTATTTCCTTAAACAATATCAATATGTTTACTCCACATACAACGATATGGTGTATTTAAAAAAAACGCGTGACAGGCGACAGCGTAGGCGATTGTGAAAAAAGTTCAATTTTGATTTCAAAGCACTCAAATGCAATACGTCACTAGTAAAAATCACCTCGTAAATGATATTATTCTATGATAATTGCAAGTGAATGGAAATGTGTAGTTCAGGATTAATGCTTAATATGTCTCGACGAAAACTATCAAACATTATAAACAGGAAAGTAGACATTATTGATAACAAACCTAATTAACAAGTAGGCGGTTTTATTGGTTGCTTAAGCGTCGTATAACTTTCATTATTATCCACAACAGTTCAGTTTCACGAAACAATCCCGCCAGCGGGCGGGGCTTAGACGTTTGCACAGTGCTTTTAATTTAAAATAATTTAAAATAGCTATAATCGCTTTAGAAACGAGAGTTCGTAACAAGGGAAGTTGGAAATTTCTGGTACGCTGGTACAAGACAAAATAATAAAATATTAATAAAGCCCGGAGACGTTGGAAAAGTTTCATTGGCAGCAAATATTTGTGATTCAAATAAGGCACGCTCGCGATACGATGGGGTTACACAGACTCGAACCAGCTACCCGTTCTCCTCCAGTATTAATTACTTTAATTATCGCAGCGTAAACTCCAACAAAATTATAACCTTGCTGTGTTACTTAACGTCTGTCACAAACATACCGTGGAGCGCTGTGTTTATATAGGTATGTATTTGTAAATGTTGTCTGATATTTGTATTTATATACATAT
>DWDW01000689.1:0-13622 GCA_018245635.1 Mimoniades versicolor eupheme
ACTGCCGAACGGGATGTCCTGGGTTCGAGTCCCGGGTCCGAGTCCTGGGTCAGGCACTACTAACATTTTCTAATTTAGATTTTCTAGTAGCGAGTCGGAGTCTGAATATGTGCCAGATGTATGGCAATAGGCTCACCACCTATTCCACAGTGGAACGTAAACGTAACTGGTGAAACACTGGAGTGTTCTACATTCCTCTGCCTACTTCTTCGGGGATAACAGGCGTGATGTTACGTTTTTGTATGATAAGTATATTTTGACTGGCCCGTTGGTGAAGTGGTTAGTGAACCTGACTGTTCCGCTGAGGGTCATTGGAATCGATTCCGACATGGAATAAATATTATATATGTATATACATATCGACCCATGCCTTAAAAACGGTCTAGCAGATAATACTTTTTCGTATGCCATCATCGCTTCGACGGTTGAGTGGAGTTGGATTAAGCGTCACTCTGTTTTCGACGGATGATATGTTTAATAGGTGCCTTGTTTCTGGTGTTAAATCATTTCAATAATGAAAATTTTAATATTTTAACATTGGATGTGTGTTTTCTCCACCTAGTTCGTAGTATTTATAGATACGTTCGTAACATTTTTTTTTAAGTGATGTCAAGTAATAAATAATCATCAACTATATATTGTGGCAGAAAGCCTTTTTGTTAAGGCAGGTTCTTTAATAAAATATTTTTTTTATACGTTATTATCGTCTGACTCGTAGGTCGTGTTGGTTCCATGCAGGATTGCCGATCGGAAGGTTCTGACACTATCAGATTTTTCAGAATTACATTTTCTTGCAGTGAAGTGCAGTGCCCGGTGTATGGCAAAATAAACTGACCACCCATTTCATAGGGGGGAAACGTAACTAGTGAATTGTCGGAGTGTAATAAATTCTTCTGCCTATGTCTTCAGGAATTATAGCTTTGAAGTTAGGTTACGTGCTGCACTACAAATGGCACTGCGTGGAGATTACAGGCCTCGAGGACTCCCTCTATACAAGGTCATGTCTCGTGGAGATGACTGACCCAAGTTGTTGAACATTCCGCCAGTATAAGTGGTATTAGTAGGTATATACTGTGTTTCCATCTACTTGCCAGTATAATCGTATACCTCTTCTTCAGAGGTCGACGTCAGCCAGACATGTTGACGCAGTGGCCGTCTGTCAGGTGATTACAGGTGTAGAGGCGCTATCACCGTGGAAGTGGGAGTTTAGGATAGACAGTACCACAAAGAGCTCAATTGTTTCCACTTTCGTGTCACGCGACAATACGTTATTCCTGACGTACCAGCCCGCTCCGACGATATATTGGAAAGCGATGTTTTATTGTCTGCTTGTGCATGAGGTTTTTCCTGACTACCATGACATACCAAGCCTTTTTTTTTGTCAGGAAAATGCTTTATGCATTCCATCGAACGCGGGGGAGCCCGATGAGTATGTTGGACTCCTGATACGGCCCAGACTACCCACTAAAAACCTGTCGGTGTGCCACTCTGGCGTTACGGGTTGGCCACGAGAACTGTACGGTCGCACATCTTTTGCAATCCACCCTGCCGAAGCTTCCGGGACACGCCCCCTCTCCTAGACGCCATCCGAGCATACTTCGGATGGTGTCTTCACATGGGCCTCTACACGCGAGCTATAGATCCTCCGATCCATAGTCCACAGGCCGCGGGCCGTGGGGCCTCGCTCAGAGCGGCAGGAGACGAGCAAACTGCTCTCTCCTGCGCCCAGGAGCGGGTCAGCGGGAGCGAGGTGGTCAGTCTCTCTGTCCCGCTTTGTGGCCTCCTTCTACGAGAAGACTCAGCGGCAAAGGCATGTTAAGTTTTAAGCTAAGCAATATGGCGACTGTCTTATGGACGATCACGGTCATACGCTACTTCACCAGTTATTCTTGCAGAAGGTTGAAGAGGCGCTGCATCGTATGCGCAGTAATCTCCTGCCAATGGGATAACGCGAAGGACGCACTGCTGTCCGCGAACAACGTTAACATGCCGTGTAATATTTTTTAAATAAGGTGTGGACATGCATTTGGCTTCAATCGTGCCTGAAGGAAAGCAACATATAATGTAGCATACTTGCCTATAAGACGTCTTATCACTCTACAGTCGAATTTTTCTAGGTTATCATTTTCATGATACAAAGAATATTCCATACTTGTGAGTTTGTATCTAGAACGACAAGGCAAAACTTTTCGCGCTAGTCACAAGAAGGTCCACTAGAAATTAACAGCAATCTGCGTTCATATGGGAACATTCGACAGTAGAATGGTGCTATCACTAAAAGTTATTTGGTGTCAACGTATGACATTTCATAGACTGGTAATAAGAGGCCTTTTCTTCAGTGATTTAGAAAATAACTGCTCCTAGCCCTGATGGCGTTGTAGATGGTAAGCGTTTACCTAACAATGGTTAAACTTCATTTGAAACTTTAAAGGCGGTTTGCATTGTAAGCAGGGTGCATAGCGAAATAGCATAGTTAACTTAATAGGTTAAAGGGTCGTTTAAACTTTAGCACTCCTAAAACGTATGTAGGTGTCTTTTCTTCAGTAATCCGTATTCCTATATCCAATTAAAAGAGTTCCAGACGTTTAGCGAAATTTTTATTTAAGTATTTTAGTTTACTAGAGTACAACTATAGGTTCTTCTGCGTGTAAAATTTAGAATAGCAACACGTGCTGCTATTTCAGTCAATGACTACAGAATTATTATATTGAACTTTTAGCTTACGAAATCCTGTTCTTATTAACAAGAGACGGAATGATGGAGAACATCATCTCGAAACATATTATTATTAAAAGAATCATTTGGAATATGCTCGACTGCATATTTTTTATGACCTTATTTTTTGATAACATTCCTTATGTTATAATACATCGACATATTAAATCTTTGCCATGCATTTATTAGTTTATTTTGTACTAGCTGTTCCCGCGACTTCGTCCGCGTGGAATTCTAAAATTCTAAAATGTATCCCTGGATATTCACGTGACTGTAGGTAATACAGTGTAACGGTATTACAGTATTCAGGGTTGGAACTTCATTACTGAAATGCTAGATGGCGTTAAAGAAGCTAGATTTTGTGATTTTGTAATAAACATTTTTTTTATCTTCCTTAAAAAATAACTGTTTTTTCTAAAAAAGTATCCTGTTACTTCTAATACATCCAAGAATATGTGTACAAAGTTTCATGATGATCGGTTAAGTAGTTTTTGCGTGAAAGCGTAACAAACAAACTTACATTCACATTTATAATATTAATAGAGATTAATCATACATATTGAAATCAGTTGTAATACTTGGTATTTCTATTAATTTTGGAAGGGACTATAAGAACAGCTATTTTGTAAAATAATGCTTAGACAAAATCCAAAATGGTTCACAGACCCGTGGACTCAAATCATAAAGGACGAAAAAGAGAAAGCTATATAAATTATAGTGCCCTCTCTATTTTTTACTACTCTACGCACGATGATACTCACGCGGTCGGGTCGGGAGGGGAATACAACGCGGTACGCGGGCAATTCAGTCGTGCGCGTTCTGCCGCGATAGAATTACGTGTGTCGTGTTAAAAAAAGAAAACAGAAAAATCTTGCAAATTTTTCGTCATAAGTGTAAGCACCATGGACGTGCTCCCCAGCGGTAATCTCTTCCGTGAGCTGCAAGACGTGACGGATACCGGCTATTTTGAATGGAAGCTGTCGATGGAAGACTACTGGCAACAGGTAAGTGGGGCTACGCGATCACACTACCACCATGGTTAGCTGTGCAGGCAAGCGAGCTGGCGCATTATTGTTAAACAATTCGGAGTAGTCAATGTGGGGTGCCGTCGCGCTTGCGTGGCCCTAGCGGTCGATTTTGAACGAATCTTCAAGCATTGTTCCTTAAGTATCCAGAGTCTCTAAGACAAATACTTTTAATTTCAAACGACCGCGATCGCGCGGAAGGCTGTCGCTGTGCGTTGTACATCATCGCGCGGTTACTAGTTCCGATCGTGCTTACGCCATAACTAAAAATATCCAAGCAGTATTTTAAGAGGTTTGGATTTACGGTTTTACTGGTAACCGAGTTTCTACGTACACAAATATTTAGTCAGTAACTCATTTACATGTATATACGAGACTGTAATTTTGAACTACCTGGAGAACCTTTTGAAAGTTGTTCAAAAGTAAACTTTTTGCATCGTATTCGGTTTCTATAGTTTTGAGACGTAATGTTGAAGAAGACATTACCGTTTTGGAAGAAGTAAATTAAATCTTTATGTAGATAACTTGTTAATGGTATCTACGTAAACATTTCTTGAATTTATTAATAACAAGTTAAGATTTCTCTGCTGAATATGAAAGGGGTGGCGAGTAAAATTTCTGGTGTTTCGCTAAATTTTTTACGTAGCCTTTCTGTGGTCTTACTAAGGTTTTTTTTAATGCTCTTAGCCTGTCTTTTGTCAGCGTTCACTAAGGAGCAGAGCAGGGCTATTTGATTAAGTGACTTTCATTAATGCAATGATACAGTCATTTTGATAAAATAATTATAAAAATTGGCATTACATTGTTAAGATAAAGTTACCTGTTTTATATTATGTACACGCTTAGTTGGTAAATATGTTTTTTTGATAAGAACGATACTGATAGTGACAAGTGTGTCGCGTATTTCTGTCTCAAACATCTTAAATTCGCGATCGTCGCTACCATTCTCTAATAAAATTTGTACATTGTGGAATTCACAAGCACGTTCCTTTTGTATTCCGTGCATGGTACATAATATTTTGTTTTTCAATATTTATATAGGTAAATAACAACTTTTATGTAGATTTATTACTAAAGTGGTTACAAACTGGGTTATTTTGAAATTAAATAAATTGCTTTTGAAATACGGTTTTACATTATTTATTACAAAATAGCTTACAATATAAAAATCTTGGTTTCCTACAATATTATCGTGTATTTATTTTCTAGCTAATCATTTGGAGCTAGTTGAAATTACTATTGCCCAGACTATTATACTATTCTTGGCAGAAGTCCAATTTGTATTCGCTATCGAACTACAAAATATCACGAATCACAAGTCGTGCTCTAAATAATTGCAAACATTAAAATTATTTGGAAATATTCAAATAGATGCATAAAAGCGGAAAAATTGTTAATTTTTATTTTAAAATAAATACTAAACCCTTTCAATAAAACAACTACAACATGACAAGTGTTCTTTCGTTACAAGGGTTAGATTTACTATGGCTGAACACAGCCGTTGACGTTTTGGTGATTAAAAGACTTCGTTAATATTTATAATGATGTTTTTTTATTAATAGGTCTGCAAGTTTTTTTGATGACTTGATTTAGGTATTCTTCTATAAAAGAGAGGTAATAGAAATTAGTAAAAAAAATTCTTATTACTTGGGCTAGGTTGAGACTAAGAAAAATAATTTATGAAATCAGTAGAGTTCGAGTTTACATGTTTATTGTAAAACGCCTCTTAAATCGAAAGAGCATAGGGGAATAACATATAGAACCCTTTAACCAATCGGGATCCTGTTGAGAGGCGCTGTCGAAGCCGCAGAGGAATGTGAAAATGTACCTGTTGTCCCGACATTGGTCGCAGGATCGAACAGTAGAGTTGTAGCATACTGAGATCCAACCCTCCGTCATTCCGCCATAGAAAGGTATTTATGATAACTTTTTGCACGCAAAAAACAATCCAGATTAGTACTACAGAGAGTTACTAGTATAATATTTTTTAGTAATTGTAGTAATAGTGTAGTAGTAGTATTTAGATGCCCGCATGATCAGACAAACTATTGTTACGAAAGTTACTGCATTCATACAGGTAAATTAAAATTGTGCATGGTACATTCATACTCATTTTTTATTTGTAATGTCTTTTTGGGAAGTACCTATGTTATATATACGCTGTTGTTATGTATTCCTTGACAAAATGTGGGTTGTTTTCTAACTGGCAACAGACTGTTCTCCCGGCGCACGATAAGCGATACCATTAACAGTCATGTGAGGGTTTTGTTTACAGTTGGATATATGAAATTTACGTTCCGAAGGTGAAAGTATACATCCTCGACCTCATGCCGGAATACAAGATGTCATAAGAGGTTAGACCCGGTGCTAGCAGATTGCGGCGGTGCACGGACTCTCTAGGCATGATTAAATGTCTTGGCCGCATACGAACAGCAGCGTAGGCGGTGCGAGAAGCCATGCTCTGCCCGCATCTAAGTTTGGGGATTATGGGCAAAAACTTCCTTGGTAGAGGCCCATTTCTAGGATTAGACTTGAACGGGATGTTGTTGATGATATTTAAAATAAGTACTATATAAAAATGTGGTTCAAAGACAACATTGGCTACATTATTACAAACAGTTTGGAAAATAAATTAAACGAACTGCGTAACGCTATAATGATTGCATTTTCTAAACTGAACTTGGACAGCTGCGTGCAAATTTAAACAGTTTGATAACGAAGTTTAATGAGGTAAGAAAGAAACCATTTATTAGAATGCTTTTGGAACACAATATATCGTAGATAACGATTTTTTCGTAGAGTGTTATACCCGTCATCACAGTTGAACAAGAGATGTAATTGATTTCACTCGGAGTGGGTAAACGTGGTGGGAATGCGAAGGACATTATATCCGTCAACACAGAAAATAAGAAGTGTAATTTATTAGCCTTAGGAATGGGCAACGCCGTGTCATCAAGTGTCTTCTTCTTATGTATTGGCGCCACGTGGATAGAGTCGTGTTGTAGGGAAGTGATTACGGAGGGAGGAGTCTTAGCTCAGACATTGAGAAATACACATCTCCAATATGAAACTTTCGGTTTGCTCATTGTGTAATTAAACGTAACGTATAGTGACTAGTACATTACATTTATTTGTAATGGATCCGCGTACACTGACAGATCAGTTATAAGCTTGCTTCATTACATAGAATACGTTCTGCCACTGATTTTTGCGGGTAGTTAGAGAATCTATATAAGATTTTCAGGAATTATTTGGATAATTTCATAAACAAGGTCCCAAAAATGCTTGAAAGTCTATTTTTAAAATTTAAGCATTAAACTGCTATAACAAAAAACATTTTCAATAGTTCTTACAAGAAACGTTTCTTTTTTATTTAAGTGAACTTTCTACCGTCGAATTATCACTGCCAAAGACTTATGCGTGCTGTAGTCGATGGTCAAACAAAATTTTCTATACTTAACAAGTTTATGTTGAGATAATCCCTGCCTGCAACTCAACGTAAATGAATTAGAAACTGGTTCTAAGCTAGCCCAATCAATTTATCATCTGCGTGATTAGGTTACCTCAGCTTTAATTGCGACAGATTTCGTCCTACCAGTTCCGGTAACAATTAGCACCGAATGCAAACGGATGAAGTTCCGTTGTGCATTCAAGTTTATTCACCTCAACCGTAATAGATTAATTTGAAGAGCAAATAATTTAAAAGAAGATTTCGGTTAAAATGAATTGAATATCGAAATTATCGAATAAGAATGTTCTTAGCTTTAGGTTCAGAAAAAAGCGAGCTTGGACTTTTGTAATGAGGGAATAATCTATTTTATTTTAATTTAAATTTCAGTATTTACGATTATTAAATCAAGATATCTTAGAAGAAAATCGAGAATCAATTCAATTTATTACAGTAATATTACTTTAAATTGACTTAAAATATATTTACGTAGATATAATATATTATAACATCTCGGGACATCTCCACACACGGATATCTGATCCAAAACTAAGGGTCATGAGACCTTGCGGTACGGTAACCAGATGGCTGATAAACTACATACATATTTTATATACATATAATTTTATTTTTAATAGATTTTTTTTATTTTTTTTTTCACACCCATACACAGAACACAAATATTTATTCTGGGTGGGAATCGAACCCACGACCCCCGGAGCAACAGTCAGGTTCACTAATCACTGCACCAACGGCCATTCAATATATATTTACATAGATATGTATATATGTATGTATTGCTAGCATTTACTGCATCACAATTTATCTGCGATAGTTTTGCAAAATACAAAATTATTCAGGATTTATTTTATTTTGGTACTCATATTAAGCGACCTAAATCAGCCATGGGAATAGATGCCAACGTTTTCGTTCGATGAAGTTCCGTGTTTAATGTCTATTTACTCGATGTCACGACACGTCAGCGTCGGAATTAAGGTGTTGTCTAATTAACAGTTGTTTTTTGTCTCCAGCATTCCTTCCGGTTATATGTATTACTAGCAGTGCCTGCGACTTCGTTTGGTCTACGTAGAATTCAAAAATTTTGAATTTATTTTATGTAAAAATTATATATTATTCCTCTCTCCCTCCCACTCCCTCTACCTCCTCCTCTCCCTTTCCCTCTTCCTCTCCCTCTCCCTCTTCCACTACGACCTCAACGTATTAAAAAATATATTCCTACCAAATTTCAGGTTTGTGGGAGCTTACAGTTTCAACCCCTATTTTACCCTCTTAGCGGAGGAATTTCCAAAAATGCGTTCGTAGCTGATCCCTACGTGACAAATTAAATTTTCATGTCAAGTTTCAAAACAATCGGATCCACAGTTTTGGAGATATCGTGATGAGTGACTATACAATTCACTCAAATATTCTGTGAAACTTATTTTGCAAAACTTTAAAATACCTTTTCCGCAATATTATTACAAATCGGAATTTCAGTCTCAATTTCTTTGATTCACTGGCTATATTTCCGGAATCGAACCAAGTGCATCGCGTTTCGACTTAAAATAAACATCCTAGTACAATACGGTGATAAAGAAAGTTTATTTTAAAGAGTGTCTTCCTGGAACAAACGCTGTAATGTATGTTAAGAAATATCATTATATTGAGTGCGTGTTGTAACATTAAAATTTGCCTATTTTTTACATTGCGTTAATTTAAGTTTTTAATGGTTGTGGCGTAAAACTTTAATCTTCAAAGTATGCAGTGGATGAAATTAACGTGAGAATGTACGAAACGCAGATTATTTAATCATAAAAAAAGCAGAATTATCATATTTAATCATAAAAAATGCAGAATTATCATATTTAATCATAAAAAATGCACAAACCATCAAATAATTTTGGTATATTTGTTTAATTAAACGAAGTGAAGAAGAAGACTCAAGGAAATACCTGATTTTATGTATTTGACGAGGAAACGAGGATACATGAATGCTAAACAATCATTCTCAAGAATGCAATTACAAAACAATTAAAGTTTCTTTACGTACTACATTTCTGAAAAAGCAATCTTAATTTGTTCCCTTAGAACGCTTTTGTAAATATTTGTTTCTCGCACAACGACGTCAAGAGCAACAGGTGAATTAAACACACTGCATTTGAACTGGAATTCGTTTAAAATAACGTAGCTGTTCGAACTCTTCTTCTCTGTATTTTAACGAATCCTATCTCGATGTATAAAATATTTCAGTGGACGAAATGTTAAATAAAAATGACTGAATGAAATTCTTACACATACATTGTATATATTCGTTATGCGCTTGTTCTGCAGGTGCACGTGTTGAAGTTTAGTCCTCAATGTTGTATGTCGGCAACCTGGTGCTCCGTATTAAGGTTGGAATCGCCGACGCTCTCGTACAAAGGCGAATACACAAAAACATCGAATACCTTCATCTTGCCGAACTAACATTAATCGATATCGCCTTCAAAATATATGTATAAGGTTCATATTTGGCCTACGAAAATATGACGATGTTCCCGAATATATCCTCAAGTGGCCTCCAATTCGTTTTAGTCGGAATACTTATATCTTTTCTGCCCTTTACTGCGTGCTTTATGATTGATCCTCTATCATCAGGATATTTAAAAGAACGCTTCCATATTCTTAGATCGTCGCACTGTCGTCCATTGCGTTCTACTCAAAATCTAACTTTACGTATGCCAACACATTCCACGTCGCATTATAATAAGTCCTTTTCTGTTCGGGCTGTGCGACTGTAGAATGCTTAGCCATTGAATATTCTACGTGTGGCGAGTATAAATTACTTTAAACGACTAGGAAGGGATCATTAGGTACTCTAAATTTAATTATATATTATTATGATTATTTATTTTATTCAATGTTTATATTCGTGCACTGCTGTAACGTATCTGGTTTCTGTTTTGAATTTCTACCCAAAGGTTGTCTGGTAAAGATCGCTCGTTAGCGATAAGGTCGCCTATTGTATAATAACCCTTAAACTGGTACTGTGTAATTTCCTTTATTGTGGTGTACCTACATTAAATAATATTTGTATTGTATTGTTAAAACTGATAAAACGTAGGAGTGTTCTACATTCCTTTGTCTACTTCTTCGGGGATTACAGGCGTGATTGTATTTTTTTGTATTGTTAAAACAAAAATAGAGTTGAATTAAAATAAGAAATATGGACTATTCTTATACAATATTCTATTGTACAAGAATAGTCCAAGTAATGAATGTAAAATTTCACTATTTTTAACACAAATGTAATAAATAACGTTTATACATAATATCATTTTACATATCAAGCAACTAAAACATATATTTACAGGAACAATTGTGGTGCCAATCAACCGGGAACTCGTTTTTCTGTCTCTTGACTAAAATTAAACGTTTAGCACTGCCAGAATATTGAATTATTGCCAGTGGTTACTGGATCGATGATTGCAGTTAAGAATTAGGGGGCCTTCTGTCGAACAGCTCTACAATTCGGCCAACGAATTTAAACCTAAGTGTGGTTTGAGCTCAACGATGCGGTGAATGGTCTGTGCCTGAGAGTTTGAGGCCATATGTTTTGCTAGTCTAATTAAACATTTAACTTTTACATGCCAACAGTATATTCATTTTAAAAGGACACCCTTTTACGGATTACGGTTTACGTTTTCAATTTTTAATTCGAATTATTTGAACATTTAGAAATATAAAATTCAAAGTCAAAGACGAAAACCATACATAACTGACGGTAACAATGTATCTTTTGAATCTAGTCGACATAATGAATATTAAAGAAAATGGGTATGATACCTATGTTGTACGTGACTTTCGTCGCATTAACGCGGTTTCCTGTTGTTGTGTATATTAGGAGCACGTGTTTGATAGGTTAACGGTAGTAAATACAAATTGCAGTTTAAATCTGCAACGCTACAAACGTTACAAATTTTCGAGGCACCTAATGAAAAAATTCTTAAATGAAATAATCCTCTAAATTTATGTTTTATGGTCCGGTAAATTGTCTTTTCCATTGTATCACAATTTCTTTTAATTACAATTAGCGCTTTATATGAAAAGAAAATTATCATTTCATCGCTTGAATCATGATAATGTTATAAAGGAATGTTTAATTTATTTACTAAAATACCAATAAGATATTTATTTGCACAAAGCACCTATTTGTAAACGGATTATGTCAAACTCTGATTTGCCGAGTTAAGCGGGGATAGAGATGTAACAGTGAAACGTTCGCTATGTAGATCTAATTTGTGTGCCAATTGTATCAATAGATTCCGCCATCTCCGAGATAAGCGATTAGAGCCATATACATGCCCACAAGATTTTTTCCATAATTTTTTGTTAGTTACAATTTAATATGACGACAAATAAATATTCAAATAAAAACTGAATACTTGAACATTACGTAGGTACATTTTTTATGTGCGATTCCGTTTGTGTCCAATTCACTTGTTTCGTCATCTGACTGTTTCAATGTTGAAATCCAAATGGTAATCGGTTCGATTGAGAGTTGCTAACATTCAGTTTTGAATATGCATTGTACATTTCAAGGTAGGTATTGTTTTTGGTAGGTAGGTTTTGTTTTAATCTGTAACTTATATGAATAATGATAAACGTTGTATTAAAGCTGAAAATTTGATAGGTTTCTTAAATATTACTGACGATCGTTGCAATGAAACGATCATCGTGTCGACTTAGTACGCAACATCAAGACATCGAAAGCAATTTATTATCGTTTAAAATGCTGATGAACTTTAAATTCTATGTATTTTCTGTGTTCTTTAAGTATTTTTGGTGCATAGTCAGTGTTTGCAGGATGATTCCAGGATTCCGAGACAAATTGCGACTTTCTGTAAGTCTGCACGACTCTAAATAGATATTTGTATAATAAACTATTTACTGCACCAAAATTATCTAGGACAATGAATGGGCTTCGATTTTGTGTAATGTATATTAGCATCAAGCGTCCTTCGCTCATTAACATATAAACAGTTTTCTGCCGGCTTCATGGTATTGAAGTATGAACCTTATCTATGTCTGGTAAAATAGGTAACAGGTTATCTATGTCTGGTAAAATAAGTAACACTTAGAAAGGATTTTATGAATATCGAGCGAGATTAATGAATATTTAGATTAGGTCGTGAATAAGTGAAAAATGTCGTGGACAACACCTATAAAGCATTTATACATATAATTTCTTAAAAATTCCTTATACATTTCATACACGAGTACATTCTTTCCTAAATTTGATTCCTAATTCCTGAGATCTAAAACGAACAGATTAATCTTGAAGACTAAAATGTTTTGGGAATACAGTGGAAAATTGTACGTTGTTTGAAATATAAGATATTTGGAGGGAAAAGCCTTATTCCTTCATATACACGAATCTCGAGTTGTTCCCCCGCGCGTATCGATCGCTGTTCGGGAGGTCCCGCACAGAACTGCGGGTACGTTTTTACACTTCCGGCCTATTTTTCCAAGTGTATGAAAAATAACGTGCAATGAAATAAACAAACGAATAATGCCTTATTTTAGATTGTAAACTTTTCCTGGCAAACTTACCAGTTTACTCGCAATTAATGAAATAAAAAAATGATAACACAAACTGGACAGAAATACATGAAAATGTCCTTTATATGACAACATTTAACATTTTTTCAATGTAATATTATATTTAAATTCTCTTGCGATAAGTTTATTACGGACATTTGTCATTAATATTTCAACTACATATTATTATATTCAAATTACTATTTATTACAATATAATTGACCCACTGACATAGTTATGCTTCTTTCATAGTTGGGGTTTACTCGAAATGTGGGGAAAATATTATATAGCTCCCCCTTCAAACAATCCCTCGTCTCTTTGGGAACACAGTTGACCTATTTTCAAAAATCTACCCGTGCTGGGTCTGCAGGTAATTATGTGCCGTGGTCATGAATAATTATTCAAACAGTAAAAGAGATTTAAATATTAACAATTTAGCGGTTTACATTGTAGCCGTACCTAGCAAATCCTTTTTATATTCGGAATATGTAACTACTTGTATATACGCCATTGACGTAACCTGAATTTTAGGCACAAAATTTCTTTCAGTCCCGGTGTTGGAAACGTAATCACTATTCCCTATAGGTACTTAAAAAAAGTCGTATCAAAAATATGTTTACATACATCTTAGTAGTATCAAGACAAAAATGTTTATTTTTTAATTTTAAAGACAACTTAATTTTCATTTAGGCGCAATCAATCCGTATGCTAGAAAATGAAAAGTAATTATTATTTCTGGCATTTAATATCCTATTAATACAATAACATCGATAATACATAAGTACAATGTTTAAAATATCAACTAAAATTACATGGAAAGTTACATAATTGGGTTGATGGTCACATATATTATC
>DWDW01000690.1:0-13621 GCA_018245635.1 Mimoniades versicolor eupheme
ATAGCATTTTGAAATAATAAGATAATTTATTGTGTGTAAAGTAATTTTGACACACGAATAGATAATGCGATGATTTGTAGAGAATTCGAAATAAGATGGATTGTAAAAGAATGAGCCCATTGTCATCTGTGTAAGAACAGAGGAACCATTTGAAATTCTCGCACATACACCATGCCCATGCTGATGTTAGCCTTCATTTATTTATTTATTTAGATCACAAACATATTTTACACTTATGTATATGTTGGTTAAGGACAAATTAAACAAGGTTATACATAATATGTAACTATACTTGTATACATGTAACTATACTTGCACTAATTATATAATTAGTGCAAGTATAGTTATATGTATGGGACGCAAGCATGCAAAACATCATAAATTCCGATTATAAGCATATTATAAGATTACAATGAATGCCAGTTAAGCAGCAAATTGAGACGTATTAAGAGACACATGGACATATTGATGAAAGAATGACGAAGGAGATATACAATGCAATGGACGCAGGTGCCAAAGGAGGCCAAGACTCACCTATCTTGATCAAATAGGCCAGATACTGTCTATTGGGGGAGTCAGAAGTCTCCGAAACCGGCGTGCATACATGAAGAGAGTGATGAATTTAGAAGAAGCGTGCAGGTCTGTAAGGATAGATATATTTAGCACTCAGTGCTCCCTGGCCACCTCGTAAGGGACCTAGTGTGAAGATATGTATATAAATCGAGACTCCCAGCTACTGATAGAAACCCTAAATTAAAAATAAATCCTATAGCGACCTGGTATTTGAATCCAGAACGTCACGATCGGCACGCAACCAACATGAGCAACAATGCAGTCAATTATTTCGTATGTTCACGTATGGAAAGCTATCATTCAATTTCAATATAGATGTGTATGTAGATGCAGACTTTAAACGCTACGAACATTCCAAGTCGTTCTTATTATGTCGTAAGCGACATTACTTAGGGCGAGTATGCGGCCGCAAGTGCAAATTGCCTACAGGGCTACCTGTTACACATAAAAAAATTCAAACAAAGTGATAATTGAAACTAAACACCAATATTATGACCATATCTTTAGCTTTGTGACATAACCGTTAGAGTACAAAGATACAAATTTTCGCTTAGGTACTTCACTTAAAGCTGGTTACATACCGTCATAAATTTCGTCATATGGTATAGTGATAACTACAATTAATATATTTATCATATACATATTAGTGTTAATGTAATGTAATGTAACATGTATATGTAAGTACATACATATGTTAATTATTAACACTTTTGTTACTTTAAAATCCTTAGAAGTATTTATCGGGATATGAGTTACAATACTTTGGGCGAAACAAAGTTGCTTTTAACCGTATATCGCAAGTGATGCGAAGGATCAGCTTACTGAATCCCGGTAAGTACGCAAGCAAACGGGAATTTAGGGCATGACTCATCAACACGCGGCCACGTACCGGGTGGCCGGCTTACTCATAACTGCAACTGATGTTTGAATCTAAGCTGTACATTTTTTTCTTGCACCGATAATAGTGTTACTCAGAGCCCTTTAAAACACTAACTAGTTATACTTCGAAGTAACGACAAAGTCGATTTTGTTCTTGCATACAGTTCTATTATATTGTTTGTGAGTTGACAGGCAAATGAGACTAAGATTTTAAAAGTTAAAAGCTATTGATATGAAACATTCAAAAGATTGGTGCATATTAGTGCCCCAAAAAGTTCCTATTATACTATTGCGGTAGGAATGTTATAGGCTGGACAGAGTGCACAGAGAACCAAGTATCATTATACTTATACTTCCCGATCTAACGTGCGTCATCTGGCTTAATTATTGTTTCCAAAAAATAAAAAAACACAAAAAAAAACAACGTATTCGCATTACAACCCTAACGCACATGAAGCAAGGTCTGTCCATGGACAACCGTCCATTCTCCTAGTGCTCAGCGCCAACGTATTCACAAACGACAATTATAGTTTCATTTGCTACGACTCACCAGCAAATGGATGTTTAGTGTACATTGAACAGGCCTGTTTTGATACGTAGGTAACTACGTTGTGGTATAAATGGAGTAGTGAGGTTACATCAGAGCGGCCTGTGTAACCATGAATAATCAATTCTGCTGTCCGTACTTTTCCATATACATTTGAATATAAACCTAGATAAACATTTTTATATGAAAAACCGTATTATCGAGTGATATTGACCAATACATTACACGTGAATAACACAAATCTGTAATTGCATAAAATGATAATAGGACGAATTGGATATTCTAATGACTATTTCATAAACATGGGTTTTGTTATTTTATTGCCAAGTTTACAGTCGTTTCCTGCAATCGAGAGGTTTCAGTAATCGAGAATATTCCATAAATATGAATTTTATCTGGAAACAGAACATGAAACATCGAATCGTTTAGGAAATGCGTCACAATATTTATTGCCAATAAATATTTACCCAGGTTTACCTGACGCACATTGGTTTCGATTCGATTCATCCGCAAAGGGTAAGTTGGGTGGAATTAATATTATTTCATACTCCAAAGTTAGATTTTCACGTTCGGTGCTTTAGCGAACACAACTGAACGGTTTCCAAAATCAACAAACGTTGCTTTATGAATATTTAGGCGAAGTGACGAGCGAAGCCGTAAACCTCTTAACCTCGATGAGGAAGCGGACGACAGATGAATGCGAACGAAGTGGGAACGAAATGAATATACATATTTATATACTATAATAATTATTCAAATAACCTTAACGTACGTACGTATAAAATCGATTCAGCTAAAGTGTTCCGTTTGTAGCCGCGGACAGGTGGCAGCGAGGACGCTTTGAATTAAAGATCAACTCATAGCGAATAGCTGGTAAATTCGACCTTGGCCTCGACCCCAGCGACGGAGCTCGCACGTCAATATTATTCTATTAGTTCATAGCCACATACATATATGTACACTATTACAATTCATAACCTCAATGAAACGAACGATCTGCAAATGCCCTTGGCGACCTTCCTGAGCGTACGCAAGGGCCGAATCAATTGAGCCGCGCCCAATGCGGATGTGTTTTTGTGCTGTAATTTGGCTGATCTGTTTATCCAGTGGTTCCTTATCCTGACTGCAGAAGCCGGGGTTTTGTGTTCGATTCCTGCTCAGGTCAAATATTTGTTTTATGAACAGTATTACTTGTAACGTACGAATATAATTTTTCCCTGTAAATTTCTATTTAGTTTATATATGTATGTTTATAATATGTTCATTAACACAGGAAGTGCCTAGTTTGCAAGCTGAAAGCCGTAGGTATATGAATTGCACCAAGACGCTCTATTGTTTTTAATCAAACACTTCATGGAATACATTTTTGGAGGCAATTTGAAATTTACTTTAGCGGTTGAAATACTTTTAAACTTTGAACAATATTTGTGTTCTATGCTACGTACATACATTTAGGTAAGTCTGAAAATCATCTTTACTTCGACTATCAATCTGTATACAGGACAAAATTTACAACTAAGTAGATATACCAAAAGCTCGTTATCAACCTTAGATCTCTCATATAATGCGACACGACAGTATAATGACATTTATTGATTATTACACTACACGAGAAGATTAAACATGAATGAATAACTAAATATTGCAACAAAAATTCCTAACATGGCAATGATTCATCCTGATCGTGCTATCTCTGACACTACTTACTTCATATTTACGACGTAATTAATGAATGGTCCTCGGTTAATGCCTCTCTATCGTCATGCGGCCTATGTCGTGAGAGGGCAGAGTTTGGGTACGACTTCTTGACACTGTTTGTGCTCGCACATTTGTCAGATGATATTTTATTGATTAATTGTAATGTCACTAGCATAGATCGAAAGAAAATATCCGCTTGTAATTGGAACACCGGATAGTGTGACAAAATCTTACGCAAAGCTCCTATCAGTTAGTCCTGTCTTTTTTTAATCGAAATGACTATACGGTTTAATAAACCCACGAATTTATGCTTTGTAAGTTTCAGTGCGTTCTTTGATCGAGTTAACATGTAGTTTTGGCAGCAAAATCGATGGCAGATAGGTACTAGACGTTACAAAATGACGTATTTTTCGGTCTGTACATATTTTCTTGAACATATTCAATTCTATTGCAAACCCTAAATTATATATATATATATATATATATATACCCAAAATATTCGATTCTGTACTAGCAGGGAATAATGAAGTTCACCACTTTGTTACAATACTGTGGGACAACGAACGAATGAAAGCTTGCTACATCATATCGTGAATGGTGCCGCTTCACAAGTTGGACAGTTTTTTCGTTAATATCGCTAAGACTGATTCGTGCAAGGCCCAATTACGCAAGCCTAATCATTGTTCGAAGTATGTTACGTTTTAAAGGTCACTAAACGACTTTATTAATACGTTGCAATTTAATGCCGTATGCGAGGTACAGCCTGTGGCTAAGTTGCGCAACCCTCATTATACTTAATTTTAGTGTGAACCAATGATCCTAGCGATTTCAGACGGTATTTTACATTACAAAATGACGTGAATGTAAACATACAGAAGTCAAAACTCAAAAATCATTTATTTATATAGGATTTGCAATCACATATAAACGTCATTATAGATAAGTTTACGTTAGTTCGGATCGCGCCCACAACTGAAGAGAACTAATAAGAAACTCAGTGGGGTTGTCTTTTTTTTGTGATTGCTTAACAATTAACATTTTAAGCCAGCTATTAACTAAAGCAACTCATTTCCAAACGTCTATGTCTTGCATGTAATCTGCAGTCTTGTTATCTGCAATCTTGCAGGGTAAAAGTCCGCACAGGTGGGTAATAAGTCGCACGCGTACTTTTACCCCATTTAAAGAATAATCAAAACCATTGATTTTAATTCAGACACTTTTGAGGTCAAGTTAAAATGATGTTAGGGAAAAAGAAGTTCAATAACTATATGACATCAAAAATTACAACTCACCTGTTGAATAGCATAAACTACACTACCACAAACTTTTCTTTGCACCGAATAATATCCGATTTAAATTACAATTTGTTATTTTTTGTTGTAATAACTGGGAGAGTGATCCGAACTGCACAAAGCATTTTGACCTAAAATGGCGCATCACCCGCACGTTTTCCCGGCAAATCAGAGTCCACGGCCCCGCGCCCGTTTTCGATATATCGATGCTGCGTATTTTTACCCGCTGCGGACTCTTACCCCGAATGACTCTACCACCCGAGCCGAACTTACTGAAAGACAACACGAAGGTAAGTGTTATAGAGTATAAGGAAGAAAACAACTTTGATATATAATATGATTATATTCTTAAATCATAGTGGATACAATTGTTAACAAAATTCGGTTTATAACAAAGATCATTCGGATGGTTAAGTTCACTGACCCGAACCCAAATTAATTGTTACATAACCTTTGGATAAAATATGTTTATATTTGAGAAAATCATGAATAATACGTCTTACTTTTAAATATTAGATTCATAATTATCATGTGTAAGTTGAGCTTAGCACAAATGTAATAACTTTTCATATTTAATATACTTTAAGGTACCTGTCGAACACTATTTTAACGTAATGTAAGCAGTTGATTAATCTAACTTTATTACACAAAACTGATATTATTAAATTTGTGCAAAGCCTTTTACAATTAGATTGCATTAAATTATTTAACTAGTGAAATATTAAGTATCGTTATAATCTTTAAGATTATTATTTAATTTCTATCAACATAAATCATTCATTTACACCGAAGGTGATGTATGTTAGAATAGAGCCGCTGTGTCGGGAAAACAATTTCCGAGTATTTAACAACAGTAAGAATAAAATTTAATGTTTTTTGTCGTTCACAAAGTCAATATTATCAATTTTACATAAACATCGTTTATCGCCCTACGTGATACATGTTGCAAGGCGCTACGGTGCAGACTCGTGGAGTAACTTTACAAATGCATGTGATCCAGAGACGTTTCCTTGCTGTGTGCTGTTCTGCATATAAAATTTACTTAACGTTTATCAAATTAAAACAGCCACAAAAATGTTTACTTCGGAAACCTTGTTTATATACATTTCCCGCACCAAGCACAAGCACTCACTCTTTCACTTGAATAAACGTTTATTTAAATCCAGTGCGGTGCCACGCAATAAATAAATTTCCAGAATCTAATTGCCTAGAAATCTTCGCGTGTACGCATCCGATACACGTATAGACAGAAACACACAAATGTTTAACACAAATCAAACTGCAAACTTACAACTGTACAATTAGAGAACATAAATAATCTTACTTATGTACATCTGCAGCGGGTGGTAAATTGAACGGCAGACCGAATAACGTTTATTACAATATACTCTATACTCTATAATAATAAAAATCTGCTATCTACTATTCTTTTCCACGACTATGTATTTACTAGCGGTTAACTGAAATTATCCGGCGTCACAATTTGATATACGACATGCAAGATTCCTTTGCAAGGTCCTTAGGGGAGGTCAATTTGTAATTAGTTCGCTGATATTTTTTGACGAAACCACGTGTAAACGATCTTGATACATAACGGACAGATAGAGTCGATGCCGGAATGGCTGTCCGACATCGTTAGCGCGACGACCTGGAAATAGTTAACCGAGAGGATTTTGCGCGGCGATCTGGAAACGAACTACGCGTTCGCTTCCAGAGGTATACGAATACGACATACACCGGACGTGGAATTTAAATAATAAAAGACATTTATACCAATAGCGTTACACACTTGAAAAATATATGGGCTGTTACCCATATCACGTCTCAACGATAGATGCGGTTTTCTCTTGCAACTGTAGAAGGCTAATTCATAAATATTAAAATTTGATCTCTTGGAACACAAACACTTTGTCGGAGTTAGAATATAACACTTATCGCCTTAATTGACCTAATAAAAACCAATATTAGTTTTATTCCAATATTTCAATTTTACGAGTAATTATCAGTTAAAGTCGAATTTATTAGAAAAATCATACATTTAATATTTTGGTACAGTTAAAATGATTTATTAACAATACAATAGTAGCAAATTTCTATTGTCAACAACACAGTGAGTTCGTGGAGTGTAAATTTGTGAATTACGAAAAATGATGTTTATCGTTACCGATTATTTTGTGTAATGATTAAACTAGAATACTGTAAATCTATTGAAAATTCTCCTCCACAAAATCCATAAATTAGAATATCCTATCCATATACATATATATATCCACACATTGTGACCATATTATCACCGCACTTGCATGATGCAAATATATCCTTCATGTCAAATGTTTTGGCTCCGCTGTATTGTTTTCAGTTTAAAGCTTCTGTGTGGATCGGTAGTCCTACAAAATAATAACTTATAGTATAGTATAGCACGAAGTATGCTGTAGTGTTCCAGCTTCCAGTGTTCCACTTTACGTATATTACGACAGTTCATTAGAGAACATAATATTGCAATATATAACAATGGAAAAAAAATTATCATTAATAACTTCGCGTGATTACTCATTGTAACTATATTCATAGAAAAGTACATTGAATTACGAGCAATTGCTTTTCTCGCTCCATAACTCGCCTTATAACACAAGATATGCAAATACATTATTGTTCGTTGGCTATTACTATTGCTTATAACATTAACATTAAAATGGTAAACGGTATATTTATTTATAATAAAGCATCAAGTAGCACGATTTGTTAATAGCACTGTTCAAGGTTTCATACAAAATTACCTAAAGTTGACATTGCTATTAATAAGACAACGATGGAATATTACTTCATATTGATTGTTTCATAATACATATTTATTATTGCTCGAAGATATGTCAAATTTAAATATCACCTCATCATAAGTCAGCTTAATGACACGCAGGCCCACCTCTTCTTCCTGTATTTCAATTAATGTTATATACTTCAATGTTATTTTATAGCAATAATAAATTCAAAGTACTAGCACAAAATATATTTTATAAAATTTAGTCCCTGAAATAATCGCTCTACATAGATTTAATTTGTTAAGTAAGTACAATTAGTTGATAAATCATATCGTTACAATGCATATGCACTGGAAAAAAAAACCTATTTATATTACGTCAATAATACTAGAAATCATGAAAATATTACAATAAAGCTGTATTGTATACTATATACGTTTCGCGTCAAGACAAATATTAATATAATTTTTTAATGAACATACAATTTGTTTTTATAAATATTTCGTTGACAGTAATTTTATTGTATTTACCTATGCATTTCACTAAACTTTTAATAGATTTCCATACAAAATATTACACGATTGACCGGCGGCTTGCAAACAGATCTCGGGTACTGATACATTTTACTACATCACTCAGGACTGAGAGACTCAACAGGAGATAACATTCTGATTCTAGGCACTGTGCGCAGTCACAGAGCTCATGACGTATTACGGCCTGAGGCCCGTCGTAGGTACATCGCATGAGATGTGGTCGGACGGTCCACTAAATTTGGACCGATGCGTGAACTACTTATTGCCTTTCGACATTTGACAATGGCATGTTGCTAGAACAGCAAGCCGTTGATCGGTATTAGCTAGAAACGAAGCAGTGGCCGTGCGTGGATCTCGGCCGCTCGGGCGCTCGGGCGACGGCGGCTACACAGGCGGTATGGTCCAAAGCACAGCGGTCTTGTCAGCCGAAGTGGAGAGGAAGGAGAAGTCGTCAGGATGCCATCTAGCTGAGATCACCTTGTCCGGGTGACGCGCGACGAGGACGCTGGGCAGAGCGCACGTCAAGTCTCCTGCGAAGAACGTTTCACACTCATATATTTGTATACAAATCATACATCCAACATTCACTGACTTAAGCACATACACACATGAGATAAATCGTCCGCCTACAAGCTTTACATAGCTACATGTACGTATATAAATGTGATGATAGACCTTGCAAGTCGGTGAGCACGACGCGGCCGTCGTAGCCGGCGGTGAGCAGGTAGTAGGCGCCGGGCGAGAAGCGCACGCTGCGCACGTCGCCCGAGTGCGGCGTGAAGCGCTGCAGCGCGCGCGAGCCGCGCACGTCGTGCAGCGCGCACGAGCCGTCGTCGTGCCCGCACACCAGCAGCCGCCCGCTCGGGTCCACCGCCAGCGACGCCACCGCCGACCCCTGCACCGAACATCGCACTGTCACATGTCACTGTGTTTTTGTAAGTAACTCTCGCAACACATCTTCATCATACAAGTAACATCACGCATGTAATCCCCGAATAGGTAGGTGGTGAGCCTATTGCCATACACCGGGCACACATCCGGACTCCGAGCCACTACCTACTAGAAAATCTATATTAGAAGATTTTTAGTAGTGCCCGACCGGCAGTCGCACTAAGCAGGCAGAAAATAATTTCATCAGTTTTTTTTTAAACTTTATTTGAAGGAGTTTTGTCACTCAGTGACTATGCCACCCCTTGGATAAAACTACACGTTAAATCTTACTCACTAAATTCCATCATAATTGTATGTATATAAATGTACTTTTCCATACATATTGCACTTCAAGTCTACGTGTTAAGATTATGATACTTAAATCAACCCCACTTTATCTCTCCGTACGAATACAAAAAAAATTGATCCCTAAAGTAATAGAAACTAACTACTAGTCGAAGTTGTGAATGTCAAAGTGTACAAAGATAAACAAAACAATCATAATTTGTTATACAATCTATCGAGGAGTTGTAACACAACCACTATTTCAAATAAACAAGCATCTGTATAAATATTAAACCGTACAAGCAAATTCACACCTCGCTCTCTTATATTAAAAGTGCTGACTGTATAGTTCATAGGTCAATGGACAAGTCAAGTTAAATGAATGCCAACTTTCGTAAGTTCATTGGAAAGGGAGAAGTGAATTTGAACGACATTAATCTACAAAACGAAATGATTGCACACTGATACATTGATTGCACATTGATACATTAACCTACATTCAATCTTGAATACACCATTTAGGTACAAAACGGTAAACAAGACCGTTTTTAGATGTCGTCATATTTTATGAAATTTGTAAAAACTTAATTTAATAGTGAATCATTGGATTATTTATGTTGCTACCGTTACGAGTACTATAATACGTCTAGTTATAAAATTGTGAACACAGTTCGATCACCCGATATTGGACCGTCAGCAATAAATTAACTGTAACGAAAGTGTCCGAGGACAAATTACGCACCGTTTCCTTGTTGCCTTCTTCTCACCTTAATTGATACTGCTCGTTAAACTGTTAGTACGACAGCGCTCTACTCACCTTGACGGGACCGGTGGGCGCGGATATCACATTGACACATCCGCCGGTACGCAAGTCCCAGAAGCGAACGGATTTGTCCTGGCTACCGGACACGAACATCGCACCTCCCCAGTTGTACAAAGAGAGCACGTGGCCCGAGTGGCCGCTCAGCGCCTGTGTGACACGAGTGAGCAATATTACAAGCGAGAAACGCGTCAACTTTCTGTACGTGAACGGAGCGCATAGACTGAATTGCTTTCGCCGTTGCAAAGAGAAACGGCGATTTGTCAATTTCAATAAAGCGGGAAGGGCGAGATCGAGGGGCGTTATAGAGCACTGTAGGTACCCCCACCCTACTTTGCCCCAGTTCTGCAAGAGTAATAAGTCTTAGCCTTATTAATCTCGCCCGACTCTTTTGCGACGGGGTCCAAGGATGACAAATATACCAGGCAAAAACACCGGCACAACATTGGTTTTATTCTTGTAGTGGTAGTGGTCCGACGAGCGGCATTTCACTGGTAAACACATTATATTATAATGTACATAATTATTACACTATACCAAAATTACAAGAGCCAGTCATCATATCGTAGAGTGCGACGATGGTCACATTACCTTGTCTTGGTCACAGCTACTTCAACACGATTTTAAATATCATTGCCGAATGTCGTGCGTCGCATGGATAGAGCGTCAGACGAAATGGAGATAAAAGGTCGAACAACGTTACGCAACGTCTCACTCTCACACGAGCGTGTCGCGTCTGGCGACTTTGCTTTACTTAGCGCCATTAACCACACCCTTGTTTGAACTTGTATCACTCGGCTGCCCCTGCACGAGTATCGTTTCTCACATACACGACACACGGTAATTTTTTAAAAGATGCCTCATTGTTCGAAAGAGATTGATATTGAAATTTTTAAGGTGCATATCATTAACAATTTTCAGTTTTTTTTTTTATGAAATTCTCTGCTACACGGTGAATATTATGCTCGTGTAATATATTACTAACATTGTTAAATTACATATATGTATATTATTCTATTACTTGTATTTTTTATATAGCAGACTGTGTATTGCCCCGGGATTGCGTTTAATCCACCGATGTCGTCGTGTGTCCTTCCAAGTCCAGCCGATGAGACGCGAGGTCAAGCGTCACATACATCTTACCTGGAAAGTCTTCCCCGTGGCGCAGTCGGTGACGTATATCTTGCAGTCGCCGGCGCCGCCGCTCACCAGCAAGCTCGTTTTGTTCGACGTGTCCTCGATGAAGCACACGTCGCGCACCGTACCGTCGTGCATAGTCAACTCCACCTGCCACAAGCACCACAGCGATCAACCGGCTGAAACGTAACGACGTCCAACGGCGATACAGCCCCGAAAATAAGCTAAATTGTTTAGTTTTCTTCAATGATTATATTATAGTATAGTTTTTAATGTGTCCACACTTCAAACTACTTCTATCCAGTCTGCAAGTTTATTGAATTCAAAATTTAATGGACGCAGTATATTGATCATAGCTTTATATAAAAACGGAGTTTTGGAATACGGTGCACATTTATGTATGTATATATGTATATTCCGTGCAATCAACTTCATTCATAAAATGTATTCCCGAATTTACCAAGTCTAGAATGTTAATTCCGAGTACAATTGTGTCGAGTTCGATAAATAAAAACCACAATTTATAAAAAATCTACTTCGGGTAAAGGAATGCTGTTATTAAAAAAGCAATTGTGATTAAAAATTATCCGATTTATTTTACATAAGACAAATCTAAACTCAAGAGTCAAACACAAACTTCTGATAAAAGAAAACAAAAGGTAATAACCATAAACCAAATCATAGAGCCGATATTAAATGACAGAAGAACACCTTACCTTGAAATTATTGACGTGATTAAAAAACGAAATATAAATGTCTGAGAACAATAAATACTAATAATATACTGTTTACATTCTTCTCGTGCCCAATATTAATAACAAAACTCTATAATATTCCTGATGTATAACGCCATGCTATCCTCGTAAGGATATACCCTTGAGGGATTGACGTATTTCTATTCTCTGATCTATAAGACTGGCGAGAGCGGGCAAATTGAACGGTGTATGCAACTTGGAAGTTGATGCGAGCCACGTGACCTATTTACTCTTAAAACTAAGAAAAGAGAACGCCGCATCCTCCACATCGTTGTGTATCGTCCAAGGACAAGGTTAAATATAATGTATTATAACTATTAATTAACACTTTCGGCGTGCTTATTTATATTAATAATTCCCCTAATTTAATATCAAAAATATGCTGAATTTTTCTTACGGTGATATTTAAAATTTGTCTTATAGTCAAAAAGGAATATTCCATGGTTATAAGTAGTTCTAATACTAAGAAATAAAAACTATCATTTATATTTACTGAGCAGGACATATTTAAATTATACTATATGACTGTAAATAATAATTTGCTGTGCTCTATCTTTTGTTATTACGTATATAATTTCTATGAAACCAACAAGAGAATCAAGATGTGAAGCATGCTGGAGTTCTCCGTGTGATCATATGTGAGGACAATTTGAAATTGGCATTTTAAATGATTAATACGATTGTTGTCGTCTCTCTCGCATGCAGTGCCGTGTGAGTGAGAGAGATGGTGCATTGCATCTGGGTCAACGGCGACATTCATCGCGCATGTTATTACTGTTGATTTCGCATTCCCAATGATGTGATGCGAACAAAGAGTATGGTTCTGATGAACTGTGAGAGATTGTATGTAGGTATATTATAAATTTTAATTCTAAAACATATCGTAGGCGATATACATGTTCCTTCGTTAATGTGATATTTGGAACACAATAAGACCTTTTTCTCTTATCTTCACCATTTTGTACGATGTCTCGGGTAACAATCAGCCATTCTCCACAAAAATCGTATTAAATTAAATTCGCTTGCGGCGAGCTAAAGCTCACTTTGTCGATTTCCTTTGATACGCTCTCCGCTGTGCAACATGAACAACGAAGGACCACATCACCCAAAGCGAAAACTTACAATACTTATTATTAGCCATTTTTTAATAAAATAAAACATAATACAGTCTATAGAATTATTTACATTGACACCTTTGATTTTGATCGCGTTATTACATATCTAACAAAACGACAAAAGTTACGATCACACACGCCGCAAACGAAAACGCGACATCGGAAAATAAGTTACAATAGGGACTGTGAAGAATATTATCGTCTTAAATTACACACCACGTTAACTTTTGCTAGGGCACGGGCCCATACAATGTAAGTACCGGATGCGAACAAAACAGCTACGTAAACAGAATACACC
>DWDW01000691.1:0-13612 GCA_018245635.1 Mimoniades versicolor eupheme
ACTGGTGAAACTTGAGAGTGAACTACACTCATCAGTCATCTGCCTTCTTCTTCGAGGATTACAGGCGTTATGTTCCAATAAAACTACCGATATCCTGATGGTGTAACTTTTGTCGGGCGTGATATTTTCCCCGTTACGCTTTACACGATTCTTAAATAACTTTGTCGACTCATTTCGTCTTTATGAAAAAGTAAACAGTAAGGGGTTGCTTGCTCTTATAATTTTACGCTGCGAATATTATTTTGCGTTGTGTGTATTATATCATATACAAGGCATATACTCGTACGTATATACGCAATACATATATGTACTTATAAAGCCGGCGGCGCATCTGTGACTAAACTCAGATGGGATGTTCGACAATTTATACGCCATTTAAGCTCCAATACGGGTCTTAGATTACAGAAACCAATTAATACCATGTTAAATCAACCAAGTTCTATTTATTCATCTGTTATTAAACTCTACGATATCGAAAAGTCCGAAGAAAGAAAGAAATTCGTTTAAATATACGTATGTACATTCATGTATGTGTGTTATTATATAATATATATATATTTTGTATGTAACTATATATATTTATACATGTATCTATTTATACTTATATACGTATATGTTTATATTTATATATGTATTTATTTATATACTATATTATGTTTTTAAGTAGTTATGTTACTGGAAATCTTAGATTTGTTCTATTTTATTTATTCATTCGTCTCCATTCTTTTTGCACCGCCTTTACGCATTTCCTACTGCCCAAGGGTTGACTGTCAGAGAATGATTTTAGCGTTAAGTCCGCCTTTTTGTCCCTTTACTATTTTGTAAGGCACAAATAAAGAATAAATAAATAAATACATGTGTGTTTGGTGAATGTTATGAATTATATGTTTTGTAGAGTTATTCTTCTTTAGGATTTTCCTTTACCGTGTAAAAGTTCTAGTAAGAAAAATAATTTTAAACACGGAGGAGTAAAGGCGAGAGTGGTCAAAACATTCACTTTGTATATTAATTAACTACTTGTCAAACGAGACTAGTCACGAAATACCAAATTAGGCCTAATGCCTCCAAAACAAAACCTTTCAAATGTACTTAGCCCATGTTTGAACTTATTACAATAGTTTATTATTATGTTTCGCTTTACATTTAAAAACTACATGTTCGTATTTATATTTATTTGATCGCGCTGGCTACTGGCGACATTAATTATGTCACGCACGCATTGTACTTACACATAAACCGTCACAATATAGAGAGGACTATTTAGTTCGCGAATGTTAAGTAGTTCGCTTCTATTCCACAGGTTACATGCCAATGAATGTTTGTGTTGAAAAAAAAAGACATTACGAGTTAACGAACACGTTAAAGAACTCATTTTTTATTTAACAATGGATAAGCGTGACTACTCTGTCACCTGGTGGAAAGTGAAAGACTAGACTCTTTAGTACGTGAAAGACTAGACACATTAGTTTAGAAAATGTTGATTTACTCTTGTCTTGAATAATTCCAGGTTATACGTATCGAGAAAAACAGATAACATACGAATTAAAATTATTTGACGATTCTTAGTCGCAAACGACTTTATGTACGTAGTTTTTATGCTCATACAAATAACCTGCTACACATAAAATATTACTCCCAAAAAAAATGTACTGTAACTTTAAAGTAGTTCTTTTTTTATAATACATGATGTAATTTCCTACTTACAACATCCTCTGCAAATATGTAAGAAAAAATTGTGCAGTTTTTCGGTGTAAACTTGAATTAAAAACTTAACAAACTCATAATTCCCGGTCCAAGGAAGAAAAAGAATAAGAAGCGAAGTACAAACTAGTTCACTATAATACTTTTTTGTTTTTAAATAGTTCGTGTGCGTTCCGCTCTACACAACACTAAACTTCATTAAATGTAGCAAAAAATATTTTCTTATTAAGGTTAATTACTAACTTATCAGCTAATAACCATTGTGTATAATTCTCAGCAGATTTCGTGTTATAACAACGTCCTTGGACATTTACAAACTGAATAATAATTTAAAATTTCAGAATTGAAATTTATTATATTTCAAGAATAGTTTCTTCTTTATATATTCATACTGTCCTTTTGTTCCACTCGTGTCCTCTCATAATAAGAAGGGTTAATTCCATAGTCTGCTACACTGGCCATGTGCATGTTCAAAAAGTTCCGATGTCTTTGAAATTATTATGGAAAATACACATTAGCACTGATTTCTTCTCAGTATTTTCATTCGTAGTTATTGCGAATATTTTATCTTAAAATCGCACATACCTTCTATAAATTACGAATTCTAAATGTCGAATACC
Source organism: Mimoniades versicolor eupheme (assembly GCA_018245635.1). Taxonomy (NCBI): domain Eukaryota; kingdom Metazoa; phylum Arthropoda; class Insecta; order Lepidoptera; family Hesperiidae; genus Mimoniades; species Mimoniades versicolor. The sequence continues at coordinate 2,322 of DWDW01000691.1, forward strand.
ACTAAAACCTCGTCTTGACAAAAGTAATTTTTAATGACTTGCACTTTATCGTTATACGTATTTGTAAATCTTATAAGAGCAATGTATTTATAAATCCTAATAGTCTGCTAATAACGTCCCAATTAACTAGTAAGAACATTCTAATGAACTACTAATAATAACATAATCTTTATATACACGAAATTAAATATACTCATTAAATTTTGATCAACCTAAGCAACTAAATTGAAACTCAATTGAAGGAGTATATTCTGGGAGGGTAAACCACTCTGCTAACCCTTTTAGAGAAATACAAGTGTGATGTTATTTTAGGTAACTAAATTGACCTAAAAAGGAATATTACCAAAGGTATATGAGCAGCAATTGCATCTGCAACACTAATGTTACATCTATAGTTGTGAGTTATTAACTGAACCCATGCTGACGTATTAATGTGTTCCCTACGCAACGAGTTTCGTCGACGTGATAGCTAGACGAAAGCTTATTATTAGCTTACAAAGTTTGACGCCCCTGTGAATTATTCAATTTTGTTTGCATATGCATGAAACGCTGCTAGTTCAGACGCGGTAACTTATCGTAAGCAATATTTAAAGTTACGGAACTATGCGCGGACAGTCCTTGTAGAGCTTTACCTTCGAAATGTATGTACATATTATATGTTGATTTGTTTATATTACCCGGATATTAAGGTAAGAAGTAGTCTTATAAGTCGTATGTAACCGATTTAAAATGGAACGTATTTTTGACGTACTTTCGTACATATTATTTAGATAACATTTTTTTATTGTAATTGCAACATATTTTAGTCACTATAGATGGGATAACAACTCGCCTTATAGATATCGTTAAACGTAGAAAATTTCTTAATACTATGCATATTGAAACAGATAATATTGAAGGTACTCGTATTTGTATAGAAAGATACATGACGAAGTATCCGAAAACTGGAGCCATTACGCTAATTTAAATTAAAAAAATTAAAATTGATTTAACAGATTCATAGTATAAAATGTACGTTTGGATGTTAGTAATTCAAAATAAAAGTAGGTACAATATCTTTGCAATATTTTTTATTGGTAGGTACAATAATTTTACAATTAGGGCAAAATAACAACAATATTGTTATGTTAAAAAAATACGTATATATAAACATATATACATATACAATATTGGGAGTGTTCTGCGTTCTTCTGCCTACCTCTCCGGGGATTACAGGCGTGATGTTACGTACGTTTACGTACATATACAATATAAAAATACGTATAGATAAACTTTCTATATAAAGTATGCCTCATAAAATGAAATAAAAACTTATTTTTTTAAAGAATACAGAATTATTGTAATCAAAAGGTCTAAAAACAGAAATAAAGGTCTAAATAGAAATCCGAAGTTCTGCCTCATTTTTATATTTTATTGATTAAAAACTCTCGTGTTATTTTGAAATAATATATTCCCAATCTATGTATAGTGAATTCGTTCGGATGAACTCACTACAAAGAATATTTTATGGCCAGTTAACCGAAAAAAAATATTCGAAAGCGATGTTGAGCAAGTTGAAGTTTTTTAAACAAAAATGCAATACCGCAAGCTGAAAATACTTTTCACTTCCAAAACCAAAATGGTTTTGTGATCGTAGAGAATTATTCAAAAATATTCTCTTACTAATTTGTCTACACAAATATACGTTATATAGTTTATTACAATAGCACTATTCAAATTATATGTTCTTATTATTGCAGTTGGCTTGAAAGTGTCGTTGGTTGAGTGATTGCAAGCGACTGCTGATCGAAATGTCCTGGTTTCAATTCCCTGATCGTGTTCGGAGTCTGGATTTAACCCCAGTAAATGGCATTAGGCTCAAACTTCATTCTATGGTAGGTTGTAGATTTTATCAGATGGATCGTGGTAGTATATTAGACTACACCTATATATCTAGCACCTCGAATACAGGCGTGAATATAAAAAAAAAGCATTGAAAAAGCTCCCACCCAGTCTTAGGATATGAACTACATACATATGTATGAAGTAACAGAATGTATTTCGGAACCATTTACATCGTATGTAAATTAAATAAAATTAAATTAATTAAATTAATTAAAATGTTATGGGTGAAGCTAAATAGATAGACAAGAAATATTGGAGATGTGTTATAATATATACACGATATAAGTAACAGAACATATATGCATATTGTAACATATACATAACATGAACATAACATATGTATAACACTGTTAATACAAACGATAAACCTAAAGTTCATATTCATTAGTCATTATATTAATCATATATTATTCATATTATATTAATCATATAGTAATCACATTGTAATCATGTAGTAATCATTATAGCGGTATAGGAGTAGTGAGTAGCATTTAGATTCCCGAAGAGAATCTCTTCGGGGATCACAGGCGTGATGTTATGTTTATCATAACAATGTGCAATGACAATGATGGCTAAACATTATTAGGACTAAATGTATAAATAAACATAATTATGTGCCAAGATTACCTACTCATTACAGAGGACTAAGAAGTTCCATGCTCTACTTTAAGAGTCAAAGCCAACATCACCGGGCCGTGGTGAACTTTACTACATATTACATATATAGCAAACGAGATTTTCGGCTTACTCCTATTATCATCTTAGCCTTAAAGCCAGCAACATAGGTGATGTGTAAAGCTGCGCGAAGCCCAAAGGAGGGATTATGAGAAGAGCCCTCAAAGGAGACCTATGTCCAACAGTGGACTCAGACAGGCGAAAGATGATGATAATGATACTTTAATGTATTTAGTATATAAGAAAAAGAATGGTATGTAAATCTTTCAGCCAAAAGTTTAATGGAATACTCAACAAAAAATATATTTATTAAGTATAGTCAAAGCGTCATTTGAACACTTCAATTGAGTACATTAGCCTTATTAAATATTTCAAAGGGTATCGATAACTTAAGAAAGGCGAATCCCTTTTGCATCAATTCGAAAGAAACTTAACAGCAAAACAGCTTAAATGTGCTTAGCTACTTAATGTTACGTAGGTGCCATAGAACCATGTTCATAATTTTTCATGTGTGACTGAACTTAAATGTTTTGTCATAATTTGCTCAGAGACCATCGTCGCGTGATGCACAATGATGAATAGTCAGGTAAAGTACGTGGTATTTCCATAATAACACAGCAGGGAGTGATTAGTGAAGTGAAATAATTCCCATTTGAAGGTAGGTTTACGAAGTTGCGTAACATTATGGCAAAGTTAGTACAATTGTTCGCACTAAGGCTCATTATGTAGCCCAAAATGTAGTGTGGGCTTAGTGTTTGAAACTATGTTTAGTTGAGAAGTAAAAGCTTGCGATTTTGTTTGTAATTGTTCTAAGTAAATATGTGCAAATTAAAGTGTGTGTACAATGGTGATAGAATGTAATTGAATAAAAATAATCTATGGATCTATTAGATGTAATTGAGTTCCGGTCCACGTGTAATCGAGGACAGGTTTCCCAAATAGTTTGAATCTTCCTCGATTCAAGCAATTTCTCACAATAACTTACGAATTTAGTGCCGATATTATCATAAATCAACGGCATTTCCTCTATCGTAATTAGAAATAGTTTTATGGTTCCACTAAATCTTCTTGGAAAATCGAGATATGCTTTTATGCATACAACATGAAGTACATTTTCTTTAAATATGTTACATCTAATTTTGGTCATTAAAACAACTAAGGGCCATTAAAACAAAAACCATATACCTAATGGTCATGTGGTCATTAAAACAAAAAACAAATACTGATAATATCTTAAATACGATACCACTTTGTAGCTGATTGTAAACGGTATTTAAAGTCCGGAGTTTTCCAGACATCTAAGTATCCTGTCGGGAAAAATTTCTAAATCATTTTCTGGAAGCTTATACAAAAGATTTTGCCAAAAAATCCCAGATGCTTATAAGGAAAAACCTTGTCTCTTCATTAGCTAACATAATTACCCCAATAACATTATCATTAAGGGTTCCTCCTTAGAAAAACTCGAGAAGTAGAATGAATACACGAATGAAGCTGTATTTTTGTTTATCATCAGTTCATTAGCCGATGAATACTCTTTTCATATTTTTATCTCATCTGCAGATTCCCTTGTCAGCTTATTTGTATTAAAAGCATTGTTCCCTTTCATATTATTGACTAGTACTCGTTGGTTAAATAAATATTACGTGTTATTCTTATTTACATTCTTACATTTACCCCAAAGAGTATTATAAACTACTTCGGTCAGAGATTTCGTACGGTTCTTTGATTCTTATATATTACATATATACTCGTACAATGATCGTGTAAGGAAAATAAAACAAAACATAGGTATATATACACAATTTTAAATAGTTCTCCACTCTTACTGAAGGATAATCACAAATTACTGGCCATCCCAGTGGAGTACGGGTAAAGGGTCACCCTTAAAGTGACGTTTAATCTTAAAAATGCAAAATATTTAGTAAAAGTGCGAGGTTCGTGCCGGGGTTTTAAATCTATACCATCGGAGAGGATAGCTGAGACCTTAATTAATGAATTAATTAACACATATCACAGACATTCATTAATTAAACCAATTAATAAATTAATTAATGTTTTAATTAATTAATGTCTGTGATTAAATTATGTATTAGCTTAACTCACGGAGATATCCTGAGATATGCGTAGCTTTCGAGACATACAGACTAGTTTCAAACCTAATCGAGGTCCTTATTTATTAACTCCCGCTGATCGCTACGAGGTTGCAGCGGTGCATAATTTAATAATTAGTCAATAATAGTAATTATTAACATAATATTAGCAAAACCTTTATTCTGTACTTGACAGGCTACCTGATCTCTTATTACAGCAACTAATAAATTTTGTACACAATATTAATAAGACCAAAGCTGTTTCTATGAACGCCGCTGTCCCCATGGAGTAATTTGGAACGCCTCTTCTCTAAACGTAAGGTATTTCAAAATCAAAACAAGGCGACATCAAAACAAAAGAAAAACGCAAAGAAAAGGAAAAAATCGTCTTATTGGATTATCCTTTCGTAGAAACAGACAAGATGGTACTATTCGGCAATAAAAAGACTTGCGTATAGATATAAAAGGTCTAGGAAAGAGTTTTAAGTAAATTAGTTTAGAGTAAATATTTGTTGAGGTCGCAAGCACGACTGCCAATCATAAGTCTCAGTCAGGAAGTCTCTGGTTCAAATCCCGGCTCGGGGGCTACTGGACTTTTCTAATTTAGATTTTCTAATAGTAGCTCGGAATCTGGAATTTTTGCCGGTATATGGCAATGGATTCGCCATATATTCCATATTGGGACGTAAAAGTAGGTAAGTGGTGGAAAGTGGGAGTGTACTATTGGCGTTTGCCTACCTCTTCGGAGATTATAGGCCTGATTTTACTTGTTTATCACACGTGTCAAGTACAGGTACTTTTATATTCATAGTATGTTCAAATGTACAGTATTAGGTATTGATAATTTTGTTCTACAAATAAACTCATTATTTTCCTAATATGGTAACTTAAAACAACAAATCGAATGCAATAGATATAATATTGCATAGTATATTTTTCTTGTACATTGCCATACTTTACGTTGTTTTAATGACCAAAGACAGATGTAACATACATATTAGAGAAAAAAAGAAATTCGTGCTATCATAAATAAAATTTATGACTACTCCTATCTGTTATAGTATTTCTCTAAAAACAAAAAATTAGGTTTAATTCACTGTCATTTGAAATTAAATTTTACTACAGCTCATTGAAAATTGTATTGAAAAATGCCTCCTAACTGCACTTATGTCTACGGTGAACTAGTAACCCTGAACTCAGATATAATCAGCAATTAGTGAATCACTATTGATTGCTGGTGAGAATTACGCCAGCACCCTACATAGCTGTTTTAGTTACTAATTTAGTTCGTCAGCAGTTTAATATATCGTACACATGTGCTTGAAATATTGATTCCGAATGTCATGTAAGCAATCAATTGTCACATACTTTCCGATTAAATATAAATTAATTTAACGAACTACGGATTGTCATGATAAAAAGCTCCCAAGTTTTTCCCATTTCTGGCCTCCGAAATACACCCGCGGCTAGCACTTGAATATTGATTGTAGTTCCCAGTGAGAAAAAATCGAACCGCAATCTACAACAGACCTATTCGTATACTCTAAGCACTCATCAAGAGGAACCGAGAGATTCATTTCCGATCCGCACTATACTGCTTAACTTTTAGCACAAAAGAAAGCTCAACTAACACTCAACACCGAGCTTCATTACCTCGGAACATGTCTCCCCTCGTTTTGGTACGTGCAATGACGCAAAATAGTTACCTAACACCCACAAGTTCAGTTCAACTTGTTCCACTAATTGCAGGAGCGTTGTTTCAAACTTCACATTGTCTTCACCTTTATTATATATACCTACGTCGTTTGGAATATTGTATATTATAAATAAGATATATTTATTTTATTTTACTAACATCTATGTATGTAATTTAAAAATCATTATTTTTTTTAAATGCCAAAAGCAGCATTTCCAATTGTTTCATGTTTTGGCTCAACTTAGCACTGGGAAATTCTGATGAGGAAAAACATTGGGTGTTTATGGATGTGGTTGTATTGTAATAAGCGAGGCAATCTTTATACTAGGTTTTACTTAAATTATTATTTTGTTGTATAAAAATAAAGGAATTCATATACTTGAGAACACCCAAGTTTCAGATAGAAGAACTTTTAGATAGAATTCGGTTTTTTGACGCGCGTTACAGAAAAAGAGTAAAAGCCAAGCTACGGTGATCTTATAATCTAAGGATAAAATCAGCAAAATTTATATGCAGGGGTCACGGAACAGCGGAAGCGGTGCAAACTTAGGGTGACCTGCGTCAAGATAAATCCTCTTAAGCCGAAAGAAAAAATTAAATTAGTGATGTTTATACCCACGTCGCTTTTTTTAAATTACTCGTAAGCTGTGTTATACGTCGTGTAGTTTATATGCCTTATATTTTAGAAATTTCAGCAAAACATGGAGCAGAATGTTTGCTTATCCTTACATCGTTGTGTTGTACTTGTACTGTACCTTTTATGTAGTATTAACAAATCAGTCAGTGTTGAAATGAATGTAATTGTAATAGGTATGTTAAGACATACCAAGTACGGTCGATACTTCTATAAATTACTATTAGTGGCTAATTTTATCAAGCATTCTTGTATGTCAGAGGATGCTCTAAAAAATCCGCCTCAAAGGTGGTCTAAAGCAACGTGCGGAAAAACGCCCCAGGCCGCCAAGTTCGACATCAGAAAGAGAAAAAAAGCCCCCTATAGATGTACTTCTTTTACATCATAGTTCAACAACTGAATTAAAAATATTAATCGCCAAAATGCAAACTTTAATTACAAAAACATATTGCTCGACCTGATAATCAAAATGATACCTATTTAATATTTAGCAGTACCTATGCCTAAATGAAAACAAATCAAATATTCAACAACACACGAAGAAAGGGAATAGTACAGGGAAGGATTTAATATATCTCAAATTTCGTCAATGTCATAACAATCGAAAATCATGGAAATATTCCATAGAACATAAATTTAAATTTCTGATTAGTCACGATGTCCTCAATCCTCAGGTAAAGGATTAACCATTAATTACGTCCCACCCTGTATATAACTAACTACATCAGGCGCATCCCACAGCCTCTTACTCGTTGTTCCGAGGTGCTCGCTGGGGACGATGGTAGCAATCTAATCAATGGTCTTGAGATTATAATTTTGGGTGCCTGTAAAATAAATGACATTTACAAATTAACATTATATGGTGACAATTGATTGTAAAGAATTTTATTCTAGTCACGAATTGAATTCATTGGCAAATTAGTCTAGTCATTTTATAGATGCAGAATCGCATCGCTTGGTTCCATGTCAGGTCAATTTGATTCAGATAAATATCTACGGGATGCAGTAAAAAACAAAGAATATAACACGACTCAAAAACTAAGCGAGCAAGTTAAATTGCTTCCGTTCCTGGATGAATTGAGACGCTTATCTCTTCTTAAAAAAATCATCTCATTTCTACTACACTTCTTAATATTGTCGTTAATTAACTACATATAACAAAATATTAAAGATATCATTAGTAACCAGATTATCAGAATAGTTTAACAGCTGAATTAAAGATTGATTGTGTTAAATTCCAGTCATTTAAGAAAAAAACACAATAAGAAACACTAACGGACTAACGACAAGGGCCAATAAAAAATTACCAGATAAATAAAAATGTACCAGACATCTTTTGAGATGTTCATTTTTTGATGGTGTAGACGTTCATCCTTAAAGAGGTGTGCAGAAAAGTGTAACACACTCCCACGTTTCATCAGGTATATTTACGTCCCACTATGGAATATATGGTAAGTCTTTCCTATACACCGGGCTTATATCCAGACCTCAAACCACTACTAGAACATCTAAGTTAGAAAAATCAATTAGTGCCCTACCCAGGTTTTGAAGCCAGGACCTCTCGAACGGCAATCGCGCTTATAACCAACACAACCAACGAGGCAAACTGTCATCAATATGTAGATAATCTGACTTCATTACCCCTCTAGTAATTACTGTTAAGAGTATCTTCGAACTACTAGAAACGGTTTTAACGCTAATTGGTTTGGAGAAACATAGACATGAGACAATCGAAACTTTGTATTATATTAATTAATTTTAAAGTTAGGGGACGAACAAATTAACAACAAAGGTGCAAGTTAGAAGCAGACAAATATGTAATAATTTATTAACGCTTCACGCTCATATTGTTTTCTTTAGTTTATTTCCTCTTCCCCTTTCTTTATATACTTTAACTAGTTTATAAGATTTTCTGCTTCGCTAATATGGGTATACACGAAAATTACTATATCAAAATCCATATATAACTCAATATACATTGTGTGCAAACGACCATTGGGATTTGAAGGTTCATACTTTGATTGCCAGGACATGGTCTTATTATATTATCGTACACGAATGATATTTGTTACACAATAGCTCGTATGGTAACATTTGCGTTGCTATTTGTGGCCTTACAATTGTTAATAATTGTAATTCACGTAACGTCATTCTCCGTATGTCCTGCAGGTGTCCGCCAAAATTCCGGCCACCTGTACCAATTGGGAGTAAAACTACGAGTATAAACCGTACAAGTAAAAAAGCTGCCTCACGCAACTTGCTATTAATATACAAAGGAAAGTATATCAGTTGGCAACAGATTGCAATAACAGGCACGTACTTCATCTAAAATTGCGTACAAACTTGGATGTTACGGACAACTTGAACAATACAGAAACACCTAGATATTAGAGTTTGATCTGACGTTCAGTTATAGTTTGTGCCGCTCTGAGTTCTGGTCATTTGTTATGGAACTTTGTGGCATTACCCATTTGTCGTCATCTTGTAAGCCTTATATTCTGTATTCACAATTATATTGTATTTAATCAATACCTACAATGAATATAATTTCTAGATTGAATACAATCAATGCAGTTGGATCAAAATACTGAAATCATACTCGTATGTGCGAACTAAGGCAAAGTGCCTTGCAGAGGTTGGAAAGCAAGAGCTGTAGTATGAGTTCGTTGGAGTGCCTTTGGAGAAGACCATCTCCAGCAGTGGACGGGAATAGGCTGATTGAAAATTTTAACTTTGTATTTATTTATAAAAGTTCATATTATGACCTTAGGTCGAGTCTAAACTGGAAATAAAAAATTAGTTGTACTGGATTTCGTTTATAAATTAATTTCTGCTAACTGAATAACATTTCGTGCAGTAAGTTCTATTTACCAAGCGTGTCAGAAAAACGTTAAAATATACTATAGAAACGAGTTTTGTTTAAAATAGAACTTACAAGGAATTTGCATTTTAATTTGGTCGTATTGCAAAGAAAATATTTTCCAACGGGGATTGAATAATAAAAAGAGATTGGTTATCCTTCTAGGCTACACTCTAGTAGCTATATTGCTGTATTACTGCATTACTACATCACTGTACTTTAATACACTAATGTAGATGCGATTTGAAAATTCTAATTTACCGAAGAAATCAGCCTGGCACAGATTAGTCTAGAGTCTAGACCGTATACTGTCTGACCCTCTTCTCTACAAATCACAAGTTTTTGACAGGTGCTTGGTCGTATTTTGCATTCTGCGTGTATTTTTATTACTTTTCTGGTTACCGTAAAACAACTCCGTCAAATTAAAATCATATGGACCTGTGTGAACTTGTTACAAGATACGAGTATTATTGTTATAAAAAATATCATTATTATTTTATATTAATGACTTAGAACTGAATCGTTGGTCGAATAGGAGTAAGGGCGACTGCTGAAGAGAAGGTTAACTGGATTCCATTGACGGGTCGGTTAGAGCATTATAAAATTTTCTAATCTGAAGTTGCCAGTAATATCACGGAGTCTAGATTTCTGCACAGTGCCTGCCAATACGATCATGTCCCATTCCATGGGATCTATAATATAACTGATGTACTCTCTGCTCATCTCATAATATATGATCCGTCTCATCTCATATATTGCTTGGTGAACAAAATACAATAAATTTACCTTGATGAACATAATACAATAAATTTACCATTTGATTGTATTAACGCGTGAATCTTTTATGAATACATAATTAACGAAGTTTGCAAGTAAGAACAATCTAGACGATTTCAATGTAAGTGGATAGTACAAATGGATCCGGCGTTCTATTGTTTTCCACAAATTTCTTACATAATTTTATGTTTTGCATAAGCATCGTTCAGCGTTTTCATGTCTTTAGCGAGTTAATACATTTTCGTCAGTAAATTATTGTTCTGTTGTTCCAGTATTCAAATATATTTCTTATGAAACTTTCTAAATAATCATAGAATATAGTATAATGTAGCTATATATATACTTTTTTCATGACACCAAAATATTGATTAGATTGTGTACGGTTTAATTCATATTTAATTAAAAGGCCCAATTATAATGGAATTTTGATACTGTAATAAAAAATTAGGCATAATTATTGTTTATAATTATTGTTAGCCAAGCGTTTTTAATTCAAGTTAATTAATGTCCATGGTATAAAATCCGTTTAGACATTACATGAGTGAAACGCAATATGGCAAATAAATTGAATAAGAAGGAAATAAAAAGCATGTACTTTATATTAGTTAGAGAGCCCACGACCAAAATTTTTGTATCATAGCAATACAGCCACAGCCGCATTAAATTGGTAGATTT
>DWDW01000692.1:0-13608 GCA_018245635.1 Mimoniades versicolor eupheme
TAGATAGAAGCGTTTCAGCGGAGATAACACGCTATGACGGCTTTTCTCATTCTTACGACGCTGTACGCGGCTGATAGCTGTATAAGTGTGACCAAAATCGTTCAGCGAAACGCGAATAGAGCTAAATAAGTGTGATTAGTACCTTACACCTACCTAAGTGGTAAATTAAGGGTACTACACTCCTCTACTTACCCTTTGGGATAATTACAGACGAGATAGTAGTAACGTATTGGAGATTAAATTTTTTCGGATTGCGGAGCTTACAGCGTTCTGAAAAGCGTTTGTACTGGAACCGTTGAAATATATGTTTATGATCGGCTTATTTCATTTAGAATGCGGCAAATGTGCGATTCTTATTTTACACATTTATATCTTAGCTCTTTTAATTTACTCACTGGGCGAGAACTGTTCCTATTATGGAAGTTTTAATGTTAATTCACTCCTTTGTTGAATATGTAAAAGAAATAGTCGTATAAATTGAAAATCTAACAAATTTAATCAGATAGAACAAGTTGGTGAAAACGCACACAACGAAATTCGTAAGCATTTTAACGAGTTGATTATACGCAATGTACAAATAAATTTTTTGCGGTTTACACAAATCAGCAGCGGCACATGTGCAGTACTGGCAACACTGAAAATTCCTTACGGTTTTTATTAGTTGCGGTGTTGCGGTAAGATAATGGGCCGGTGTGTTCTGCACATGAGTACGAGTTTCAACTCGAGCCTAACCGCTATTTATAGCTGGCCAGCAAACGCGTTCTTTGATAGCGTAACTGAAAATTACAACTCAAGCCAACCGAGCGGTCCTACTGAACTCTTCTCAAACGAACTGCGCTGTGACGGGGGCTTTTTTTTGCAATTTCCAATTGTTTTGCGTGTGATATATACCAAGAAAAAAGATTTTATTAATACTTTACGTAATATTGAGATGTTTTACACATTTTACATTTTAATCTTATATGTGTATAATGGAAAATTAAGATTATCATATTGCAATCTGATGAATGTTAGCATAATTAAAAAATAAGAGTCAAATTATATATGTCCCGGCTTTTATGATATCTAAGTTGTTTTGTATGTATGTATATAAAATGTCATAATTATTTTACTTATTAAGAGAATATTTGCACCGATTATTGTAAGGAAATCTTAAAACCGAGTGCAATGGGATTGCATGACCTGATTCTGCTAGCCTCATTTCGCTGTCGGGTAACCAAACGCATAACGGTTACTTTAATGATAAACGACTAAACACTTTGATCCAGAACACGATGATTTTATTTAGCTTTTTCTTACGAAAACGTGAAGCAATTAACTTATAAAGATACATGCATATTTAAAAGTATAATTTTTTTCTTTACGAGTGCACCTCATCGGAGGTGTAGTATGAACTTAAAATGTTTGCATCTTGATAATAATAATTAGTTTCAATACTGTATTTTAAACCTGATGAAGTAAGGAGGATGAATTATTTTTAAAATTACGAATGTTTACACTAAATAAAATAATATTCTACTACCACTACCATGACATTAACACTCTAACACTCCGGACTCAAAAAAAAATTCATTTAAGTAAGTCCATTTTAAGACGATTTTCACGTAACGATAATTTACACAAGCTTCCGTTGGCGCCACAATCGTTATTAGTGTGAAATGTTATAATGCAGAAATCATGTAACAAGTTTACGGATTAGAACATCGCTGCTTTGTTCCAGGTACCTACAAAATTCATAGGCTTGCAAATAGTAAGTTACAAATATTAATATAGAATAAGACACTATATTCATAGTTACCTATTGATATAATAAAATTGGTAATAAGTTGGACATAATATGTAGACCTACATAATATTTTACTGATTTAATACAGTTCACAACGTGGTAAGACCGTTCGAAGTTCAAATTTTACTTAATGTTCCACATTAAGTGTGTTGTTATTGAAATAATTTTCTTTATTTTCGCGAAGTAACACAATTTTAAGCCACTCTCAATATCACTTGTTAGGGTAATACATATTATAGGATAGAAAACAAACCTTTACTCGATAATAGTCGATATTGTTTATGATATTCGTCTGCTAGCAATGGCTCCGTTGACCCATATAGCTGGTACAGATGACTTCCGAATACCAAGAAGTATGTCGGACTAATATAAAAATAGATAAAATCTACACAGCTGTGCATGAATATCACCAGCAAACAAACATTTTATAAACGGCGGCATGTATTGTCCTCTATATATGTATAATACTATGTTGATGCACTGATTTAATAAGTAATCCATTGAGTGCGCATTTCAGTTATTACAATATTAAAAATTGACTGCCTCGTTGGTCATGTTTGTTGCAAGTGCGACTGCCGATCGGGAGGTCCCGGGTTCGATTCCGGGGTCAACCACTACAAAACTTTCTAATTTAGATTTTCTAGTAGTGGTTCGGAGTCTGGAGATGTACCCGATGCATGTCAATAGGCTCACCACCTATTCCATAGTGGGACGTAAGCGTAACCGGTGAAACGTGGGAGTGTTCTGCATTCCTCTGGCTACCTCTTCGGGGATTACAGGCGTGAAGTTACGTTTACTCCTGTATTAAATGTGTTGGTGATCATTGTTGGTGGAACTTTTTAAATAAATAAAATAAATGACATATGTTCTGTACTATCATTATATCTCTTGCAATTTCTCTATGACCAAAATTGCCTATATGATAGACATCAGTTCCTTTAGATATATCACCAAACAGACCACTTCCTTTTTATTCGTGATTATTTTCTAGTATAGGAACCAAATATATGTATAACATTACCACAACTTTTAAAATAACACTGGTTGAATGAGAAAACTTGTTTTGTGTATTATCCACTTAAGCAGATTAAGTAGTGTTTGAAAACTAGTAAGTTAAGTAATGCAACTTTTATCTTCTAAATATTCCCATGTTTTATCTAAACAAGAAGATGATAATTACTTCCCAAATAAACTTTTATAAGAAATTACGGCTGTGTTTAAATACAATGAAAAGCGTTAGATAGACTTCCTTATTCATTTTCTGTCAATGGCACCACTTTGGCTATTGTAATTTTGTCACGTCCCCATTTTGGAAATGGGGAAAGATAAAATTATCAGCTTCAAGACTGATGCAAAACATTTTTGATAGAAAAGTTATTAATAATAAAGACTTACGCTCAACTGCTCATAACGATTCACCGGGCCGCGAAGGAAATGGAAACACATGCAAACTCAAGTATGCAAATTTTAATCGTGGGCCATTGCATGTCAACGCTGTTCAATTCACTATGAAATCAAACTGAGAGCAAATACTCAACATGTTCGTGACGCGTTTTATTTAGGGTCCCTTTCTTGTAGCAGTAATATAAAAATAATGTAACTAGCAGTATATCCAGTTACCACGAAAACCTATTTATCTTCAACAAGTATTCGAATGCGAGTAAAGATGTTATATGGTTAGTTGCTGGTTTAAAAGAAACCTCAAATTTTAACTCTGACAAAGAGGTCGGTATTTTTTTACACCAATTGAAGATTGAATAAAAAAATCTTTTTATTTTTCTAGGGTGAATGAACGTGCTCATTTTTTTTATCAAATATTCATTCAAATTTAAATACAGCTATTTTTGTTATTTTAGATTGAAGGTACCCTTCGAGTACCTTCACCTCACCCACGAACACTTTTTCCGTTCTTCCAAAAATCTTTCCGATACAACTCGCAAACTTTATGTATCCTTTTTAGCAATTCGCCTTTTGATAATGTGGTCCGTTTATTAAACAATTTCATGAATGGCCGCTACGGTGAGACACACACTAAATTTACAAAACTAGTCAAGCAATTTCATTGAAATCCCTGATCTTTATTTGCTGTTGGCTTTTGTCGGTGTGCTATATTATTGTATATTTCATCGATATAATTTGATAATATAGCTTATTATTCTTAATATGATACTTAGATTTTTTTGTTTACTACGTTATAATTTATATATTTTTTGTCTTTAGATATACTTACTTAATAATTATTCCGACTGTACTCCGATTACATTTCTCTGATGATGCTGAATTGGTTATTTGGAAGAAATCGCTAACTAAGCAATAACTCCCCCACTTCATTTCTTGATCGACTTGATTTCATTGATCTACTTTAATTATAATGTTGTGTTTGTAATGTTTATTGAGTTTTAAAAAAGTAACATCACGTCTATAATCCCCGAAGAGGTAGGCAGAGGAGTGTAGAACACTCCCACGTTTCACCAGGTACATTTACGTCCTACTATGGAATAGGTGGTGAGCCTATGAGCCGGGCACACATCCTGACTCCGAGCCATTACTAGACAATCTAAGTTAGAAAAATCCAGTAGTGCCCGACCAGGGATTTGAACCCAGGACCTCCCGATAGGCTGTCGCGCTTGCCACCAACACAATCACTAATATGAATGTGTATAAGAACTAATAAATACTACATAAAACATCACATAGCACTTATTGGAGTAAAGTGAAAAAATCAAACTCCGTTGTTAGCCGAAGTTCTCAGATCTATTGCGTGTATTCAGAGCTACACACTCGTTACATTTTTCGCGTTCGACATACAAAAAGTCTTTACTTCTTTTAATTTTGTTTTTGTTTTTTTGTGAACCAATTTATTACGGAATCCAATTTCAATGTATTTCGAAACGCTTGCCTTCGCAATCTTTGTAACTTTACACTACAAAGGTTAGATTTAAAGATGTAACTTTTACGAGACACATAACTTGAAATACTCAAGATTCTCGACTGTCGTTATTATTAATTTTACATGCTGACGACAAGTATCTTGGGGCAGAGAGCACTGAGAACTTATAGAAATAGTTTTACTAATAATTATAAAATTTCGGTATTAGACAACTAACTAAAGATGTACAGTGTTTAATTATTTACTCTATTATAATAATATGTAATTACTAATATAAGTTGGAGTAATACATAGTTTGAAACTTACCTACCTCATTACAATATAAACTTTCAATCGCACATGGGCAATCTCATTCAATGTTATACCTTTATATACAGACATAGAAAACATATTTTCTTGAAGAGATTACTACGTCCGCAGTGTAAACATAGCCATACTCAACTTACGTAACATACCAGTCCGTTTTGTGTGTACCAATACGTTGTGTGTTTTTGAATGGCAGCGCCGTGATCCGTTGAGTGTGGCGTTCCAGATTGTTACAGGTCACCTTCGCAACCGCTATCTGCTTAAAATTCATGAAGACCCATCTTACTACGCGCATAGCCTTTTGGACCTTAAATTGTATTGTTGAGGCACTCCAGGTAATGGACCTTGTTGAGAGGGTTACTTATGCTTTAAAGTATACGTAATCGGGAAATGATAAACTCTTACTTACATATGTACTTGTATTTTTAATAAAAGGATCCTTTCTAGTAACACACAGAAGCGTCAAATTTTAAGCGACAATTTCCTCAATTCAATTCACCTTAATAATGTAAAGGTCGCGCCACACAAGATTTTCCATTTAAAAGTCTTTACGGTAAATATTAAAATACTATTATAATAACTGCACTAATTTTGTCTTTTTAATAACTGATTACAGCGCGTGTAGCGTATGAGTACATTATTTTAGTAACAAGTAACGTGTATGTAAATAAATATTTCCTTATTAAGCACCTGAATGCCTGTCTCTTTTAATTTCAGTAAAGCAATGCCAAGATGTACGAAATGTATGAAATTAAGATACAAACTTATCATAACAAATAAAACAACATATTCGTTTAAATCACGAAAGGAATCAATTGAACGATATTGTGATATAATTAAAAATTTTGTTAACAACAGTTTTACTTCGGCCACTGAAATATGGATACGCTGATACACGTTTCGGCACTTGCTTTTATCGGCCAACAAAACAGTTGAAAAGTAATGTTTGATAAGATTAACTCTATTAGAACTGACCGTCAACTACGATAGGCCATTTTAAGCTTATCAGGTACGCCTGCCAAGGTGGCTAATCTAGCTGAACAAAATGTGAAAAAGCTCTTTGATACAACCGTACAATGCAGTGATTAGTATAAGTGATATAATATTTATTAAAATTGTTCACCGCGGAAGTTTTTAATGCACAAAGCAATTTCAAAAACCAGTAATTTAATCTGACAACTAGATGTGGTTTAATCATTTGCACGCCGCAGTTGGCTTAATCTCGGAAATACAACGTAGGTTTTAGCGTGAACTTTGAGCTGGCTCATTTGAATATTTGTAGAACAGCCGCATGCCACGGTGAACGTTGCCTGCCTACAAGTTTAAAGAAATAGTAATCTAAAGAAACATTTTGATGAAATAAGGTCTAGTGGTTGTTTGTGGGAAATTGAAGAAAATGTATAGGTATATTATTTATCTACGTAACGTATCTCATTTTATCGTGTAGCCAAAGTGAGATAAGTGCGGCTACTCTTCTCAGATGACTCCTTCGGGGAGCCATTTGTCTAAACTTACCCAAGGAGATAGTAATCACCACCATTCTTATGGTTATACCTTCGCTTTCGACCGGGAAACTATATGAATTCCGATTATTTATATATTTGTTATTGACTAATAATATTTTGTACCCGGTTTATGGCAATAGACTCACCACCTATTACATAAAGGGACGTAAACGTAGCAGGTGTACTACATTCCTCTGCCTACCACTTCGGGGATTACAGGCGTGATGTTGTTTTTTTACTAAGTAAAACAGTGTTTTTACTAAGTAAAATTTACTAAGTAATGTTGTAGTTGTAACTTAGTTTCTCAGTTTATATGGTGAATTTGGTTGTTTATTAATAACGTATATTCTTTTTGTTAGCTCAATATTAACAGAATAACTCGACAAGTTTCAGCTCCGTCGGGGAACTGTCTTCGTAAGTTTCTATGAATAGTTACGGCGATCGTACAAGGACTATGATTATCTAGCTTATACAATGGATATTTTTTCTTGTAAATAATGTGTAGTATATTCACCATTCTAAAATAATATCAAATATCATAAAGTTACTGCTACTTGTGCAAAAGAAAAGTCTTTTTTGTGCAAGCATCTGTTACTGTTCGAGGTCGGAAGTATATATATACATGTATGGATATCCACTACCGACCGGCCGATAATTTTATCATTGTTTTGTTGACCACTGCCTGCTCGTTGAACTGTTGCATAAATATAAATGTGTTTTGCTTTGCAAATGTGTAATTAGCACATTATAATTTGCGAGTCGTTTCACTTGCATAATTCGTTTTTATTTTAAACTCATCATCATTTGCAAAATCCCACGAATCCATTAAAACAATCCTTAAAATTGATATTTTGTTGATGTCTGATTGATGTCTATCCACATCTATCTATAAGTATCCACAGAGCGGCTGTTCATTCAATACGTCGATAGTAAATTCAATTAGCTTCGGAGTTGCCCGTTTCGAAGTGTTTATCTTTAACAGTTTGATGTTCGTCCTAACTTTTAAGTCTTAACTTAAGTCCTAATTTAAGTCTTAACTTAAGTCCTAACTTAAGTCCTAACTTTTAGCTTGGAAAGAGGGTAAGCCTTATTAGTTACCTAAATACATACAGGTCTGTAAATCCGATTTTTTTATGGCGAACAAACAAACAGACAGACGTACAGATAGACGGATGAACAAACGCACAAACGGACAAACGAACGAACAGAAACAGATAAACATTACGCCTCTAATCCCCGAAGGGTGAGGTTACAGGGGAGTATAATACATTCTTACGTTTCACCAGTTACGTTTTCGTCCTAATATGGGATAGGTGGTGATCCTATAGCAATACACCGGACCGGGCACATATCCGAAGACCGGGCCACTACTAGGAAATATAAGACACAAAATCTAATAGCGCCCGACCCGATATTTATACCCAGGACCTTTCAATCAACAGTCCCAGATACAACCAACGCGGCCAATTTTAAAACTCTTGCTGTAATTTAAACGGATACCAGGAACTTATGCTCTGGTGAATCCGATGAACCAATATTGTAATGCGAACGTTCTAACAACAGTCAGTAATATCCAATTCATGACTTAATAAATTTATTTTATATTTACCTTACAAACGTATGTATGAATACCTAAATAAACATGTATTCGGCTGTCAATATTATGTATCGTACAGAATAAACTTTCGTAAAACTCCCTTGACGCAAGTAATGGAATAAGAAATAAAAATATGGAATAAGAAATAATATGTGTGAGGCTCTTAGCAGATTAACAAAAGCGCATTCGCATATTTCAATGAACCTTAAACGCTGAAAAATGTTCCCTGCAAATACATTTGTAGAGCGTCAAGTCTATTTTCAGTGTTATTTATTTCCTAACTCTACATTGTTTATAGCAGCCTCAGTGTTTGTTTTACTACCGCTTTGGTTACGTACTGCAAACTGTGGCGATGTTCCACGAGATCGGACAACCTGAAACATGTTAAGTACAATTATTTAATTAGATCTAATGCAACGTGCATAATAATCATTGTTATATCGTCATGCTTGGCTTCTTACGGGGTAGGCAGAGCGCACCGAGTACCTACCTACACATATCTCAACCCTTACATACCTGACATGATTTTTCTTTATTCATCATTATTTTCATATAATATTATTAAATAATACATACATACATATCTTCACGCCAGGTCCCTTGCGGCTTAGGCAGAGAGCACAGAGCGTCAAATATCTCTATTCTTACACACCTGTCGTGCTTCGTCCACATTCATCACTGTCTTCATATAAGCACGCCGGTTTCGGAGATAATATGTAATAATTTGAATATTAATAATATTCATATGTTTTGGAGTTTTTGATTTCAACCGCCTATGTCTGTTTGTTCAAGGTTTATTATTATTAATTAGCATAGTTAATAATAGAAAATAGTTCCTATATTCTTTTTTAGGTATAGTTCTATAGAATCTCTGCACAAAGCTTTTATATTGTTAAAGAGTATCCTTAACACATTAATAACATGGGATCGCGACCCTTGCCCAAATTCTAATATAAGAAATTAAATATAAGGGCCTTTGCGGCTAATGAGCGTAAATATTTTAAACAACACCAAGCACTTTTATTTCATTATCTTGTACCTTAGTAAAAAGCAATTATAGCCTAGTGATTTAAAATTCATCCCTCCTGTCCACGGGTCTTGAGTTCATATCCTGGCGAGCATCTCTATAAACACGTGCTTTTTAATATTAAATACCACTTGATGTAACTTAAAAAATTGTACTTATCGCCCATTTTTTATTGACCGCCGCGTTAGCCGAGAGTTTGTAAGCGCTACCCTACTGCTGATTGAGTAGTCCTGGGTTCGATCCCCAGGTCCAGTAATATTGGGTATTTATAACTCGAAGCCCCTAATAGTAGGTACCTCGGGTATTAATTTGGGCCCGACGTATGGAAAAAGCGTCACACCCTGTTGTTTAATGACACATGAATCGTGAAGGTGTACTACACTGCTCTACCTGCCCCTTCGGGGGTACGGGCTTGATTGTTTTTTTTTATAATATGGCAGTAGCGGACGAGCATGCAGTCCAACTGATGGTAGGTGGCTACTGCCGCCCATAGACATTTGTAATCAACCCCAGATAAGATTACATTCCTATCTGAGGTCGACTACAGATGTGCCGCTACCCCTGAGAACTAAGGTGGAATGCCTCGAAAAAGTATGTCTGATGGGTGTGGTAAGGGACCCTTCAAACCAAAACACAGCAGCGCTTAACACTGCTGATATAAGGCAGAAATAGGTGTGGTGGTCGTGCCACCGGAGACAAACCACAGAGGGTTCTACCACCTTCAAAATTTTATGTTATGATACATTCTGTAACACATCTCGTAATAGTTTTTCTATACGTAACACAGCATAAAAATTACTTACCATCCTCTATACCCGCTAGTTTAATCAGCATCGTTACTCCCTTTAGTGTTCAGCGCGCGCCTCGCCGAACGCGCCAAGCGATTTTGACCACTCTATTACATTAACATAATGACATCATTGCTGTACACTGCAATAAGGCGTGTACAACACAAATTTTAAAGATCCTGCTTTTAACATCTAGAAGTACCTTAAAAAAAATCAAGAAAATGTAACATGTATATGGTCAGTTATGATCGAAAGTGCATACAAATATGGTAAAACTTACAATTTGTCTAAATTTTTTGATTTTACTTTCTAATTGTCCCGCCTTTTTCCTTTAAAAATTATTCCGGAATCATAAATAACGAAAGAAAAAAGAAAGACGCACATCCATCGTTCGGCTCGTGATTTATGGTCTGGAATGCATACAAAACGCCTCTAGAAAAATTCAGTGGCAAATATATTTCGATAATCAAACTCAGACCCAAATTTTACATTTAATCTTTTCTTAAAAATCTTATTCCCACTTTCAGGATTATTAAAATATTTTCCATTTCAATCTAGTCGTTCTAATGGGGACCAAATCTCTAATCTGAGCAAAAATGGAGTTTCGCCTGTAATCCCCGAAGAGGTAGGCAGAGTAATGTACAACATTCCCACGTTTCACCAGTTACTTTTATGTCCCACGATGAAATAGGTGGTCAGCCTATTGCGATATACCGGGCACATATCCAGACTCGGAGTCTGCCACCACTAGAAAATCTAAATTAGAAAATTTAGTAGTGCCCGACCCGGGAACCGAACCCAGGACCTACCGTTCGGCAGTCGCACTTGCAACCAACACGACCAACGAGGCAGTCCGCATTTAGTTAGGTATATATTGTTAGAGTATGAAGTTTATTTAATATAAATGAAAAACATTGAATTATACACGCAGCGCTTCTATTTTTCATGCATTCTGTGCCATTAAGCATTAATTATGAGTAAGGTCGCGTGCGGTTCGAAGAATTTTTTTCTTCAGAGAAAACGAGCTGCCCAGATAAATGAGAAGTAAACATTTGAATTCAAAGCCGTATTGTTAACGTACAAAAATTTGTAACGAAATGTAATGGAACATACAGAAATGTGCCTTAGAAGAGCGCGTAATATATTGTGAAGCAAAGAGTAACCGCCATGTTACGATGTTACGAAGCAATCTCGTGCGAAAATAAGGCCCGATTACTACGTAAAGGTTTGCATATAAAAGCAGCATTTTAATAATTTGGTACTCACAAAAAGCACTGTCGGCATATAGACTACATCATGTACAAATCTCTTAATGAACCTTCGTGAAAAAAAAACCTTAGCTTACCTGATAGAAGATGAAAAAAGATAATATTAAGAACATTATTAAATGCATTGATCAATAACGGAACAACTTTGTAGGGATATAGCAATTATAAAAATCCTTTTCTTAATAATTAGTGTGCTCCTAGTATTTTAATTAGTTGCGGTGCGTCGAAGCAATCGAGTCGATAGGGAATATTCTTTTTTCTTATACCGTTACTACGTACCCCGTCTCTATAAATCTCACTAGCCTTCGACATCTAATCTATTACGCGTAGGGTAGAGTACACTCGGCCTGTTTATATAGGTCGAAGCAATTACTTGTCGTTATATACATATGTACTTTAAATTCTCTTGCGCAAGGGCTATTTTACGACTTCGCCGTTTTACCAAAAGAGTAAACTGTTTGTTTATTTGTTATATTTCATCAATTCAACTACAATACTGAATTCAATCATTGTGGACTGTGCACATAATGTAAGGCACGCTTTGTTTGACGAAACCAATTGCGTCGTCGTAGGCTACTTTATAACATAAATGTTTTTCATATTAAGCACTAAACTTTTTATAAAAGCTTTTAACGTCTAGATATATATTTCTTAACTGTAACGTAAATGTTTGTAATGTTTTTATGACAGACTTGCGTATTTTGCGTTCAAAACATCTATTTTTATACATCTTCGCGCACGTAATAAAAAAACCACCATGAACGGAAATATATGGAAATTTATTCGTGCTTTTAAATGGATCCATAATAAGATTACTTATAACACCGCCTCCGGTATTTAGATGTATGTATTAGGCCGTAACAATTATATGTAAATTAAAATTAGATAACGAATTACAGCTCCCGGGCGCCACTCGCGTAACCGGTCGTGTTGTAGTGGGTTAACGAACACCGACACATCCTTTTTTAGCCAGTAACAATTACTTACGTTGGCGTCGATGTTTGCTCTGACCGAAACAAGATATTTCCTCATACGATATAGATCACTGCAAGAATAAATATCTCAGAAGGACCGTATCGTGTGTCATGTAAAACCAACAACTGAACAATGCTAGCGCGTAAATGAGCAAGGCAGAGGTGTCGTAAATAATAACCTTATACTTTAATAAATGTTTTATTTTTATAATTGAAGATGAAGCAATGGGTATTTGCAGAAGCTGATACACATTTTTCTTTACAATATTCTCTAAAGCTCTTGAATACGATACTATCAACCAGCACTCACTTACTTTTAAATCTTTTTATGAGAGATAACGCACGTCCAACAATGGACTATCAGAAAGACGGATAATTATTATTGAAAGTTTACGAATGTTGTGGCCTTCTGTGGCTTTACAATCAATGCATTAACAATATAAGCCGAACGAAAATACCCATCGTTCAAAAGTAGTAAGTAAAATCTACACTCATATCCATGCACAATACACGAAACATCGCTTCAAAAGCGCGCTTAAGCGGATTATTTAGTTTTTCGCTCCTACAATTATACAATTATGAATACGATTAAATCCACGAGCGAAACAGAACAAGTTGCCTATTGCATCACAATCAACGCAACGGAATATGTTTTATTTGCAAATAATGTGCTTTGAATATTCATTGACTTTGGATAACATCTGTTCATTTCAATTTTGGATACGCGATAGAATTCGCACTTCTGCGTTGTAACTTATTCATTGTTAACTAAAATTTTGACTTAATATTTTAAAACTCAATATTCAATAAATTAAATTTGGTTGCTTAATATGTAGAACACCTATTTATGGTCTACCATTTTTTATTATAAATCGTGACCATCACCCAATGTGCAGTTCCACTGTGAGAGACTGGTATCCTTACTGGTGTACATAGCTGTGTAATGGAAGATTTTTCCCTTCCCAGTTTTCATACTTTACTATTTTCTCAATGTTTCTTTTATTAATGTTAGGAACTTTGCATTAGTTCAGATAACAATATATTTGAAAATATATGTCATTATGCAGACATATACACCATTTTGACACATTTATTGTAGTCAAAGAAAAGTTTATTATGCGAATAAATTCAACTGGAATTATCTTTGTCTTCGTTAGTAAAGTGAATGTAGTGTCTGTGGCTCATCAAAGACCATTTCCGTTACATATTTGCCAACAGTATTTCCTCATTGAATAATTTATGTAAAACAGGATGGGTTTATAGAACTGTAATTGGGTATTTAAAGTCAATATGGATACACTGAAATGAGTGATTTAGTGCACTGCAAGCATGATTAGTTTAGACCCGGAATTAATATTTATTGCTATTCCGCGCGTTTCATCACTTGTTTATGAGCCATGACATTGTTCAATTATTTCAAGCATCTTTACAAAGTTAAAATTGTATGAAAGACTCATAGACGTTTAT
>DWDW01000693.1:0-13608 GCA_018245635.1 Mimoniades versicolor eupheme
GTGAACCTGACTGTTGCGCCGGGGGTCGTGGGTTCGATTCCCACCCAGAATAAATATTTGTATGATGAGCACAAGTACATATTTGTTCTGTGTCTGGGTGTAAAAAAAATATCTAAGTATTTATTTATATGTATATATGTAATTTATCAGCCGTCCGGCCCCCATAGCACAAGCTCTGTTGATGCTTGTGCTATGGGGGCCGGACGGCCGCGCGTGGGGACGGCCCAAGATATTAAGATACCCAATTAATTTTATTAGAACTTCACATTCAATCTTGTCCGAGTAATAAACTTCGTATTCCAAATTCTTCAAGATTTCTGTCCTCATTATATTATGTGATTTCATGTAAGAAAGTGGAGAATAATTATGGAGGGGTTGGATGAGGCTGCAGTAATTATTAGAGTGTAAAGAATGCGAGAGACAAGCTGACGCTGAATTAAGAATAATTAGACATGGTGTATACCTATGTATATGTAAGCTTGTACACGTATACGGACTATGATCATCCACTTCGGACTCGCGGCACGAGCCTCTTTTCATACCCCATTGACAAACAGCGTACTTGACATAATTTTCCACTTTGCTACGTGATTTGGATCACCAAATTATCTATTAATATAGCAACAATCGTACACGTTGGAAACTTTAGAGCTGTTAAATATAAATAAAAACATACAAATATGTGTAATCGATGTAGCAGCTCTGTGGTTCTCGACCTGTTTATCGACTATTTGTTAAATCGCACGTGTAAATTGTTCTGAAAAGCACGAACATGCCTTAATAAAATCTGGTACTGATTCTAAATCATAGCATATGGTCTTCGTTGAAACTCAATTTTGGACAGACTACTTATGGCTAAAGTTTTTTTTATTACATTTTCAATTTATCTTAAAGATGTTTCTAGACCCTAGCATTTAAGCGCGCTGCCGTGTAATGTAAAAGGCAGAAGCGTCATAAAATACACCACGAATGCCTAGAAAAGGCCTATTTTCAGCATTGCTTTAAGGAGTCCTACGTTAAGGCAGCGGTAGTTTGACAATCAAAGCATGCTCGCATGGTAATATCATTTTAGAAATCTTTAAATCAGATATTTCTACTTGTTCCCTACTCTGTGCAAATAATACGTCACTCTTCAGCTCTATTAAGCTGGCGGAGACGCGAGCCGTGTGCCTGTCGCAGTACAAACTCATTTATTAGCACGTGACTCGTAAGTGGCATGAATTTAAATGGTACATTACGGAATTCTGCGCCTTATGCCTCCCAGAAGACTTGTGAATGTTAAATTTTTTTTCGCAAAAATTTTCAGTTAATACAAGAAAAATATGAATATGATTAGAATATTAATGTGAATAATAAAAATAATTCAATTTGACTGACTAAATTATGTATTAGCCGCACGTGGCATTGACAAAATGAAAACATAGTTAACCTAAAAGACTTTAATTCCAATTGAAGTCAGTAGACGTGCCAACATTGTTTTAAAAGAAAATAAATTAAAAAAAAACAGTTTATTAAGTAAAAACAGTGCCATATTTCTACGAAAAATTAAATAGTCCGGAGCTAAGATTACTTGTAAAATAGAAAATGTAATACTCGTAGGCTTTAGAAAATATTCTAGATTTTCTTTTAGCCTTTGTAAGAATAATTTTTACAAAACAATACTTAATAGACGCCGCTATAACGAGTCCTCTCGGTGCTTTCAGAAGCGACGCCTATTTCATGCCAGTGTGATTTATCACAGAGTGATCATTATCTATAGAAGTAATTAAAACCGATTAGGTTACGGCAATGAAGTAAACTTCAATTCGCGCCGCACGCTGTACGTGTCACTTCGCTGTCAGTGTCATCACTCAACTGGGTCTTGCTTTCCCCTGGTAGACTCGTGCTCCTAATTACGATTCACCAGTATTTCTACACAATACAGATTCATGACGTCAGTCTACATGTTGAATTTATTAAACGTTTAGCTACTGTGCCTTCTATTTCCGTCTTCACTAAACACAATTCTTTTATCTTCTTCGTCCAATCGAGTCGAGCATTTTTTATCTATATGTATGTACGTATAGCTTTTTTTAACTGATTGTTACATCTATAAAATCGTATGAATTCGTATGTTCATAGGAGGAATAGAGGTAGGAATAGAGGTGCAGCACATTCCCACATTTCAACGGTTAAGTTTACATCCCAGTAATACAATAGGGTTTATGCCCGTTGCCACACGGCGGGCTCTAATCCACACTCCGACCAACTACGACGAATTTAAAGTTTCGAAGAATCCAGGACTTCAATCAGCTGTCACACTCGCAACAACTTGTCTAACAAGGTAGGCATAGTGGGAATATATATTTTTTTCATATAACATAATTACGCCAATGCATTATTCCAGAGATTCTAAAGCTTAAAGTTTTTAACCAACGAAACTATGCCCAAATGTATTCCAGACTATTCACTTGGAAACATCTAGTATTACGCCAACATAGGATTACGCTATAAAACTAATACAAAACTTCATATTTCTGACGATTCATTAATGTACCAATAGTTAATATGTATGTACAAAAGTATGGTAACATTTAAACAATTAATCAAAAATCAATTAACCATAATTCGATATTAATCGGTATTGGAATCGATACGAATATATCGGTATCGCCCTCGACTGACAGCGCATTAGCCTGACCGCTGTTTATAACAAGTATCAACGGTCCAACCACAAAACCATTTACATTAACCACAACACTGTTTACTGCAGTTAAACATACTCCTATTATAGAAGTAGTAGTTAGGCATATACCAGTAAGCCACTTGATGTTCGACGTACTGTAGCTTACACATGGCTGATTCTATTGTCTCTTACGAGGCACTGCTCTTTAACGGCAGAGGCACTCGCAGTATTTACATTAGATACATCCGTTGAAAATGTTTATATATGTGCTATAATACACGTGACATCACGCCTGTAATCACCGAAGAGATCGGCAGAGGGGACTAATGAAAAATATATTTACACAATAAGTAAAACGTATATAAATATTAAAAACATAACCACAATTCCAATGCAGCAAAATTGTTAAAATGTTAATTTGATATTGCGGTACAACATTAACTTCTACTACCTATGTATATTCTAACACGTAACGATAGCAAATAAGCCTAGAATATTATTCACAGTCATGTCGCGTCAGCAAAACGTGGTCGAGAGTCGCTTTGTTAATTTTTGATGAATTGGACAGGTTAGAGTGCTTTATGCCGTTCTAACGGAGGTCTTGGCAGACTTGTTTCACGTTCAACGGACACCAAATGAGCGATAAACTGGCTTTTTTTTTACCGTCAATAAGCGGCATTAGTATCATTAAGGAAATGTATCTGGCTGTCGTAAGAGGTGGCTAAAGTCTTCGCTTACATCCTCAAGGGACCTGCCTAGCTAACGACCATACTTAAGTCCAAGTTAACCCCTAAATGATTTGCCGTGGTGTTCGGATTGCAATTGTGATAGCCATTACATTCTTCATCTTAGCCTTTCCTACTCGTAATTTGATACATCTGTTTAGGATTCCCCACGTTCTTGACCTTACGAAACTATTTTTGTTACTTTAGAGGCGTGATATTAAGTCAGGCTGTACTATTCCACGATTCTTTATACATATCGCAGAAGATACGACAGACTACTGAAACATTATAAATGAGGTCTTTACAAAACGGACACACCATCCGCTGTTTTTATCACGAATCTCGAAAAGGAATATAGACGTGGGGGCCAGCGAGACTCGATGAAAGGGCTATCTACTTGGCGCCAGCAGCTTCTGGACCATTGCAGATTGTATCACTTACATCTGTCCATCAAGTGGTGGTTGGGACTCCACTTGGAAGTTCTGACCATAACTCTGTTATCTCTGCTGCGAACTTGATGAAACGATGGAGACTAAGAATAAATGGCTGACACTACAGGATCGTCCTATTAGTACAAACAGTTTTTGTTGCCACGGATGATACAAATGTGTACAATGCGGCAGATGTGATACGACCAGATGTGGTAGACGGGTACCGAATACCGCGCACGTTTAAAATAAGAAATGAGCTTTTTTCTGTGATACTCCAGAAAAATATGATATCTAGATCTTCGAAAAAGCAAATGAAAAATCTTCTTTCAACTCACGATCATATAACCATTTATTGGGTGAGGCAAATATTTCTAGGCGATGTTGACCACTTAACGGGACTAGTAGCCTGAAGGCAATGACGGTAAAAACGGACAAAAACAGGCTTCATCGTCCGACTGCCACTCTACCCGATGCACGGAAATCCTTGATCTTACTTTACAAATCGTTTCCAATCAACGCGCTACAAGCGTTTTTAGTAAGTTCTCCAAGAAGAAAAATCTATTAAATGATTTATGGCACGGTAAGTGCTCAGGAGGACCTTTCACT
This sequence comes from Mimoniades versicolor eupheme, assembly GCA_018245635.1. NCBI lineage: Eukaryota > Metazoa > Arthropoda > Insecta > Lepidoptera > Hesperiidae > Mimoniades > Mimoniades versicolor. Next base: position 4,428 of record DWDW01000693.1, read on the forward strand.
GCAGCCTAATGTTATGAATTATATGACATACATACATTCAAATTATTTATGCTTGAGATTGTAATTATTATTACAATAACATGCATTTTAAGAGTGATCATAACTTGTCATAACGGTGAAGGAAAACATCGTGAGGAAATATGGCTACTTTGGAGTTTACAAAACAAAAAAAAATCGAAGTTGCGTGAAGTTTGCCCACCAACACTTGGCCCTTGGACTTTGGCCTAGATCTACTCATTCTGAGACGAGACCTGTGTCCAGCGGTCGAAGGATAAAGGGCCGGGAAACAAAAACATTGCATTACGGGATACTAACAGATGATGTAAACAGTCCTCCGGGATACTTATGATCCTCCAACAATTTTATTAGTTTCTCCCTTAAAAAGAACTCTTATAAAATAATGAATTAGTGGCGGCGCTTGCAACACCGTAACCGAATTGCTACAGAGTAGTAAGCTTAAGTAAGGCAGAGATGTTCGGTGTTTCGATCAGATTAGCAGTCGGACGTATCAGGATAGCCGATTTTGTTAGATTCGTATATGTGAAATAGTTCACACTCCGTTATCAACAAAGTTAGACTAGTTGAACTTGTATAGTATTTATCTTTACCACTCCTCCATAGGTAATAAACCGAGATTCAGATTTCCATAATAAATATCCCATTGCTGCACATAGGGTTACATACATATGTATGTATGTATATGCATGTACGTATGTTGCAGTCTGCCCATGCTGTCAATGCCACTGCATTCGTGGCTTTGAACCTTATGGTTCTAGTAACAGTTTATTTTTTAATTTCATAATAAAAAACAGTACAATACATGAAGACACATAACTCGCTATAAAAACATACTGTTTTGCCATTTGTAACAAGATTATCGCGACTCGTTTTTAATGCGACAAGTCCCTCAATACTTTTTATGTCACACAACCTTGTTCTGTACAATGTACTAATTGCCTGAAAACGTGTAGTGGCACTAGTCGAGTGCCTATCGGAGCTTCGATCTATCCCTTTGTGACACTTTTTGGTTGGAATTTGAATTAGATTATTACCATACGCTGTAGGTGCTGTTTAATGGAATAACATGTGAAATTGTTTAATATTTCTTAGAGCTTTTACTTTTCGTTGGTCATGTTGGTTGCAAGCGCGACTGCCGATCGAGTACTCCTGGGTTCAATCCTCGGGTAGGGCCTCTCGATAAGCAGTCACGCTTGCGACTGCTCAACCCAGCAGGCAGTCTTACAACAACACAACACAATAAATCATTCCTCAAAGATATATAATAACATTCTGTTAATGCCATTTAGCAATAGTTGACATTGATATTTGCCGGTGTAAATTTTTCTAAGACATTGATTAATCAACTTATTCACGCGCAGAAAGTCATTAATGATTCGCTCTTGAACTTTTCTTTCGACCTTGTTAGGTATTTTTATCCGTTCCGTTGACGTTTATTTATTTAGTTACATACTGTGTTTAACAAAATTTTCTTTATCAGACGGTATGTTATTACTTACCTTCCGTTATACTTACCATTTATTCTTTCATCCTGAATAATATCCATTAATATTATATCCGAGCGTGACTCGTATAACGCCCCAGTATTTGATTAATGAACTTCGACGTACCTATCCACGCGCAAAAAGTCATTACCCACTAGCGGATACGACAAAAAGTCATTAATGATACGCTCTCGAACCTTAGCTCAGCTTATTTGGTTTTTGCGACCGTTCCTGGAATGTTCGCCTTAAAAACGTACGTATTATTTCCGCATTTGTTAAAACTCCTTTTACATAGGAAATACATTGAAACGGAGTAATTTACCTATTTATATGTGTTGTATATTTTACAGCACATTAATATGATTATTTAATAAAAGGCAAATAGATAATTTTCTACAAAGCTACTTGTAGTAAATAATTTACATTCTTTGAGGGGTTATGCCCATAATTTGCATTATTAACTAGGTTTAATTGATGAACGTAATCAAAATGTACTACTAAAAGCAAACGTGAGATTATAGTAATAATCATAATTCATGAATAACAAAACAAGGGTTTACATCTGCGGATAATCAATAATGTTAATTAATAAACCTAATCATGAGCCAATTTATGTTAATTTGCTAACGATCCTTTTGGCAACCGATGTGCATAATCGATTGGTATATTGAATGCCACGACTAGAGCCATAGTAATAAGATTCCGCTTCGGTGCTTCGTACATATCAATAATTCGAGCGCGATTGTTGATAGTATTATTATGTATTAGGTATATATTTCTTGATAATGACAACGAGTGTCATCGACATCTTATTGAGTAGAAGATTATTTACATTTACTATTATTGTAAGTTTTTATATCTTTCATGCTGGCCCTAATAAATTTTAGATTAACAATGCGTTTGAATTAAGTTTTGTTGAATATAAAATTAAAAGGCATTCGTGGGGTTTTAGAAAATTGAAACGGTTAATATTTGAATTATAAATAAATAGAAAATGCAACACCATCCACCGACAATGAGCAAATTAATCCTGAATTGTGAAAGAAAAGAGATAACAAATAATAATTAAAATTAAGTCTCAGTGGACATGTTAAAAATATATAAGGAAAAATAATTTGTGAGTATCGTGGACTTTAATATAATGCTGTGAAATGTACAGCGCTCATAGCCCGTAGATCACGGAGGGGAAGAAGAATGATGAGAACTTAATGAAGATAAAAAAGAAGACGTGTTTACCGTAACAGCAACACCTCAGCGGGTGGAGCGAAGTGTGGAAACGGAAAAGATGTCGTGACGTAAACCATGTAAGAGAAACATTCTCCACGATATTCAATGACTATAAACTAAAGCAAGGATTAAACACAAAAACCCTGCGATTCAAACATGTACACTTAAAGACCAATTCTCGGCGACGAAGTACACAATTTGGTGCATAACAAAGCTAAGCCTAGGCTGTGTTTTGTCGACCAGGTTTCATCACGACCCGTGTGCACCACAAGCATACAAAGCTCCTTTGTGGTTACATATGTAAAGAACGAAGGAGTTGACCTATAGACATGTGTAGCTAAAAAGTACAAACAATTAGTGTAAAAGTACAAAATGTACTAACGAAATGAAATCAAAGAAGTAATGTATGCAATATAATTATGTCACTTATAAAGGATAACAGTATTTTCACGTAGGCGATAGTGCCATCATTCGTTGAATAAAATGAGTATACTACTGCTATACAAACCAAACATATATGTATGTATGTACATGGGGACCTATGTAGCTTCTTATAAATATTGTACGCAATGAGAGTTGAATCTCTTGAATTCGATATTTAAAGACTTTCTAGTGGCAAACGAAAGCTCTGTTTAAATCAATTCCGCCGATTTGGAGATAAGCATGGAAAAGAAACACACAAAAACAAAAATAGTTTTACAACAATTCGTGTTGCTCGTCTTACGTATAAAAATATCTGAAGCTTTATTATTACTGTTTATACGTATATTACATCTAAAACTCTCCGCATATTACGTCTTTAACGTTTAATAATATTATTACGTAACCTTTTTTTCCCATCATGGAACAGTGAGTAAGCCTATTGTCATACACCGAACACAAATCTACAAGCAATTTTAACTAAAAGTTATAAAAATCCAATAGTGCCCAACCCGGGATTTGAACCCAGCTCCTCTCGATTGACAATCGCGCTTGCTACCATTCAACCAATTAGGGAGTAATGTATTGTAACTTTGTAATCAGTCGAAAACATACATCATTACGAAGCATACTCATAATATAAGTAGGTACTTTAATCATGCTTGCTACCAAACCAACACTCAACTATGTGACATACCAATATTACTCGTGACACGAAAAATAAAGCAGAGGATTTCAATCAAATCAAGCCAAACTAGAACCAAACAGTTCTATGATATTAATAAGAGTCGTGTGGGTGACGTGGCGCTAGACAGCAGGTGTACTAAGATGAAATAAACGGCTGTTAAATTAAGCGGAATGTCACGTGCACGCCGACGGATTAATTAATAACTGAAGGGTCCTCAGCACCTTTCACACCTGCACCTTAGATGTTATAGATATCATTATCTATGAGGAAAGTAATCGAAATTAATTGTTTCATCACAATTCGGAGTTTCTACTCGCAGAGAAAAAAAGAATATAAATCAATTTAAAATCACCTACAAAGGGCTGATTTTATATGAATCTATTAATTGAGACTAAACCACATCGATTTAGCTAAAGATAGTGAACATCTGTCAATGATAACATTAGTTATAAAAACTGATTATAAATATGTTGACTGTAAATAAATCACCCACATATTTGCCTAATGTTGTTCGTTTAAGAAACATTAAACCCTTCGAAAACTGTAAGTTTATTAAGTATTTACAAGTCAACGTTTTTATGATACCTTTAAAGCTTTTAAACAAATCCCTTTCCCAATTTCATTCGCGATAATAAAATCTATAGTAACAAGTAATAAAGAGAACTTGCAAAATCATTATTATCCAGAGCGGAGTGTCAAAGAATTGTTAGGAAACAGTTCTTTAATATTAAACAAAACCCGCGCTATTTTCATCACTTATTCTCTTTTAATGAAAGAAAAGATCTTCTATTGTTTAAGAACTAGATTCAGCTTTTATCCGCGGAGCAACGTCTTTCGTTATCATTCTCTAAATTTTTTATTAATTCCACTTCTATACCCCGTTGACTGTTTTCTTGAGAACTTTACAAGGTTTTGTTATTGTTTAACGTAAACTTATTTACTTCAGCTTGCAATATCATCCTACGGGTATATAGAGCAGTCGAACTACACACCGATCATGTAATATTTAGTACCTTTAACTAATTTAGCTGTCAAAGGTCCTGGAACGTGTTATCCATACTGTACTATAATTTACTCATGCCAAGATCTGATTTCATATTTCTTTTAGTGATTTAAAATTCATTGTCACTGCCTCATTTGTCGTGTTTGTTGAAAGCGCAACTGCCGATCCAGAGGTGATGGGTTCCAGTTCCGGATCGGCCACCACTGGTTTTTTTTAAAAACTTAAATTTTCTGGCTCGCAGTCTTGATATGTGCCTGGTATATGGGAGTAGACTCAGCATCTATTCCATAATAGTGCGTAAACGTAACTGGTGAAACGTGCGAGTGTATTACACTCCTCTGCCTACGTCTTCGTGGGATTATACGCGTGACTTAATCTTCCAATTTATTGTAGTCTGTTTCCATGCAATCAAGATACAATTAATATCTCCTATCTGCGTTTCCAGGTACATTGTTCAGTTTGATCGACGGCGCCTACAGCTCATCGACTGTCTAACTGTGATTAAGTGTTGTGTGTAGTCTCGTCCCTGTATCTGCATTTATCAATTAAATTTGCGTATTAGCAGTACATTATATATCACTACATAGTATAAAACAAAATGGCCTCCCGCTGTTTGTCCCTATACGTTCTTAGATCTTTAAAACTACGCAACGGATTTTGATGCGGTTTTTTAAATAGGTAGAGTGATACAAAGTGTGATTTAAGAGTAAGGTTTATATGTATAATAGTAGAGAAACACTGATAACTTCAGAGGTTTCTAAAGGAATGTCGTAAACAAAATTTTTTTCGTGCTTACATTGCAAACGCTGGCTGATCCCTACGATTTAGATCAAAATAATGTACACTTTAAGATTTACAAAAAATTCCGCGATGGTGTCTATCTCTTAGGGATAACCTGCAATAACCATTTTTTATCCTTTACTTTTTGCGAGTTATAATGGCTTATTTACGAAGCGATTTTAAGCCTGAAACCTTATCCAATTAAGTAGTAATACATTTTGCATTTAATATAGATCAACACAGCCCTTTCCAGCATGTAATTTAAATGAATAGTTTCGAAGATATTACAGATGTTAAACGCACGGACATAGCGGTAGCGGATGTACCCGCCGGCCTTCATAATAAAATACTATACTTAACATTTTTTTGTATTCATTGTATTAAGTTTATAAAAGCTTAAATTAAATGGTAACACGTAGGTATTAGTTGACTGTTAGGCGGTACGAAGTTCGCCGGGTCAGCTAGTACCTACTCGTATAGTATAAATACTCGTAGTACTACAGAGTGTGTAACTACCTTAATTACAGTAATTATGTTTGTCATCAAAATCAAAGACAACTTTCGTAATAAAAGCTTTTCCATAAACTTAAACTTTCGTACTTCGTATTTTTCCTTCATTTTAAACTTCATTACATGTGTAATAAAACCACCAAGTCGTTTCATGTCTTCAAATTGTATATCTACTAACATTTTCTTTCTGTCCTCAACGAACACTCCACATTTCAAGGAAACCAACCACATTGTACGTTTACAAGGATATTTCGTACACTTTGTTTGTCTACAAACATGTTACATTTCATAGACGTAACGACTATACAATTCAATTAAAAGAAATTGTTACAACGCCAGAGAAACCGCCTCAAGTAAGGTTTCTGAAGAACAATAAAATAAAGTATTGTAATAAAAAATATGACTCATTAATAATTTACTAGAATGTTTCGTAAATGTGACAGGTTTATGGAAAATTCTAATAAATTATTTGCGGTACCCAAGAGTCTGTCTATTAAATCTCTGAAAAATATGTAGTAGACATCCATCACAGTTTAGTTACTACATTTATACACAAAATTAGTAGAGTTTTGTAATCTAATGGCTTTCGTAACGTTTCGAAACACATACATATAACTATAGATACTCTTGTCCCCGTGGCGAACCTCTGTACACCTTAGTATGTTTGTATATGTGCCTATATCAATTGCAATATATGCCTAATGACACTAACTGAATAAATAACTGAATAGAAAATATAATAATTGCAAACAAACTACCACGAGCTATGGGAACCTGATCTAATGAATATCAATTTCAATAAGACTTTTGGCACTTTAAGGATTTCGATCTCGTGACTTATTGTACCGCTTAGAGGTACACGATGTGGTGAGGGATTCACGGTTCATGAAAGGGTGGCAGTAAATATTATAATTATTATATCACTAAGCGAGTCCCATTCTGGGGTAGACAGACACACCGATCGCTAAATATCTGTATAACCCTGACTTGGTTCTTTATAATTCTTTGATCTCTTCGTACTGCACGTTGTTGAGGCAAGATAGTTGGGTCTTGGTCTCTCTCGTCATCTGCATCCGTTTAGTGTAAATATATTTCGGCAATTGAAATAAAATATGCAAATAAATAGTATGATAACATTTCTGTTTACTAAAAATTTGCCTTTCTCTTTGCTTCGGCATTTACTTATAACACCATGTAAGCTGTTCGGCCTTATTCGTAGACATTGAAGCGAATTATATAACAACTACATAAATCACAATCAGTAGGACACAGCAAGTTACTGGGAACCAGTACTTCCTGGATATTTCGTTTGTTATGAATAAGACATATCTTTTTATTTATTTTTTTATTCATTTCTTCATAGTAGTACTTAATTAAAGTCATATTATGTGAACATTATGAAATGTCGATATTATCATTGAAAATATTAATTAAGAGACGATTACCATTAAAGTCTAGGGTCTCGTAAGTAACATTATCGCCTCTATTATTTATAATTACGTATTTACATCGACACCAGCACAAATACAAAAGCTGAGAAATAAACAGGAACGAAAAGAAAAGGCAATTTTCTTTAGCAGAACCGAAATACTCATTACACGCAAATGTCAACCAGGTCTATTGCTGTTTGCGAAACAAAGTCGCCGCTCTCATTTGTCATTACGCCAATAGTACGCGCAGAATGCCCGAACTGTCGTCAATATCAAAACATCGAAACGACAAACTACATCGTGTGTCATTTGTCATAGTTGTCGAATACAATTTGCATAAACGGGACACCGCTTTCAATATCATTAATGACTCTCAGGAGTTTGCAACGCGCCGGCATCATACAGGCTACATCGAATGAGTAATGGTTTGTCGCAAGCAGTAATTATTTCTTACCGCGATACACTATAAATCTGTACTGACACAAAGTACAAGCAAATACAAACCTTATTATTACATACAAAAGCTAAACGACGTTCAGTGTGAACATTGATGTAGAAGCCTATAAAGGTTAATAGCTCGTTTGGGGTCGTGAAGGTTATTGGAAACAGCTGGTTTTATTTTAAAATTCCCTTGATAACTTGACAGTTTTACTAATGGCACGGTTTAGTATATAAAAGATCGAAGTAAATGGAAGTAAGGCAAAAACGCACACATTTTGCATAACATTTTGAGTCAACACGATGGGGCGTGTTTAATTAAGTAGTAAAGAATATGTTCAATGTTTTAAAATACGTTGAGACACTGTAGTAATATAATGCTTCCTTGAAATTTTGAAAGAAAACGTGTGAATCTTGAAATCTGTTTATACAGAGTGAACTTGGAATTATTCGAGACAAGAGTGAATAGGCCCTTTCTAGGCAAACGTGCCACACCAAGTACATACATAATTGTATTAATGTTATTAAAAAAACGACCAAGAGACTGTAACTTAAAACTAACATGTTTAAATTTCGTCACGTGTTATTGGCTTAGTAATTTTGTAGTTTAACGAAACAAATTTTAAAACAGTCGAATAGCAAATTTTATCGTCGTTAACGGAGACATTTAAATACTGCGTTGGATACAAATTCCTGACATGCAGGATAATATTAAAGGAGCAAACGCTCGCTAATAGTATCGTTACGTAAACAAATTTATATGTCACTAAACGATAAAGTACTACAAAGTTGCTCTCTAAATTCCACTAAACCATGCCACGTTAAATACTTCTAAGCTTAGGAGGCGTGGTGAGGCGGGCCTCGAGTCTGCGATCCACTGGATTTATACTAGGAGCCCGTTACAAATCTTCGGTAAGCCGCAGTCGAAACACAGTTCACTTTGTAGCAAATTTCATAGGATTTACGTTTATTAAGCGAGGATGAGGTAAGGGACCGAGTGCTGCTCCTTGCGAAACTCCTCTAATACTTTGAATGTGAACTGATATCAGTGGCTGTGTCTCTTCACAGTCAGACTGAGTGTGTTCCTACATTGATAAGTAGCACTGCAGCAATGTATTTTACCTTGTTACTTTATTTTCTTTATGTGTACTTTTTCCTTTTTATTGTTAATAGTGTTATTTAT
>DWDW01000694.1:0-13599 GCA_018245635.1 Mimoniades versicolor eupheme
GCTTTAACTTAGTGAAGTACATTTTCCTAATGGAGCTTCAGAGTACTGTCTATTGAAATAGAATTTTCTCATTAATATTAACCTGCAAAATTAATTTTGCACTTTGAATAAATTTCGCGGGACCATTTTCTATGGAATTAGTAAAGGTCTCGTTTAATATTTATAATGGCTGTGATAATAGAGAGAATATTTGAATAGTTTTAATTAATCATTATCAAAGAAAAATCTGGGAATTTATAAACAGACGTAATTAAGGCATGTAAATAGACGAAAGTAATTAAGAAGTTCAATTATTTTACTGATAAAATGTATTTCCATTTTAGTGTTTATTATTCAGATACACGTTTCATGCTATGTAAAACATAAAATGGTACAATTATTTATTTAATTTACAGTGAAATAAAAATGGTCGAATGAACATTTCATAACATTTCTTCCACGCTCATTTATTGATTTATTCAATAATATTATGTTCTAACAATATACATATTTGATTCGATAGCACAGGTTTAAGATAGTAATTCTATATTAATGTACAATTAAGAGACAAAGTTGTCAATAAGATATATCTAGGACCGTAAGTACTATTTCCTTTGACTCACCGGAAGTATGCTCCTCGATTACATACAGCAAGCACTTGTAATTTTTTATTAAATTAAATATTGTTCTACCCAGAGAGAAAAAAAATATTCAATTTGTTATTTCTAAGAAGATATACAGTATATGAGTTCAATAAAATAGTTTATTGATACGAAATTCTAAGAAATTATCTATGTACCCTTATATTCCTATAAATTAAATATATAATATATATTAGGTAAGGTGACTGGTAGAGAATGCCATCAGACATTACGTCCGCCCTTTGTAATCTTAGTTTAGGTTAACAATAAAAAATAACTCAATAAGTAAATATTTTTTTTACGGTATTTTAGTTAATAAAATATAAAATTATATTTTTTTTGTGTGAACATGATTATATTTTGAGATTGAGATCTCGAACCAGGCAGGGTCTATGCCATGATAGCTACTAATAAACTCCATGTATAAGTTTCTAAAACCACAAACTAAAATCCGACTGCCTCCGTGGTCGTGTTGGTTTCAAGTGCGACTGCGGAACGGGAGGTCCTGGGTTCTATTCCCGGGTCGAGCGCTACCAAATTTTTTAATTTAGATTTTCTAGTAATGGCTCGGAGTCTGGATATGTGCCCAGTATATAGCAATAGGCTCATCACCTATTCCATAGTGGGACGGGCGTGAAAGTAACTGGTGGAACGTGGGAGTGTTCTACATTTCTCTGCCTACCTCTTCGGGGATTACAGGCGTGATGTTGCTATTTTTACATACTAAAATCCACCTTTATCCTGCTTGGAAATCGAACCTAATACCCATAACCTTTTATTAGGCCGTTACAATCACTCATCAACAAGTTTAAGCTTAAATTATAACTATCAGTTAAGTTTGCTAACAAGTACTTGCTTTCCCAGGTCGGTGTGTTCGCTGAAGATCGAGAAGAAATGCACGGGATTGTCAGTAAGGACCATCAAGATAGCGGTGTCGTTGGCGTTCCTCATATGTCTCCGGCTGGCGCTTCTACAAGGCACGTGGCCGACGTTCTCTCCTCAAGACAATCCAGCAGCGTTTCATCCCAGCTTCGTTGTCAGGTGAATTGTTTATTACTCGTGGAGGTATAACAATAAAACTAAAACAGCAGGTTTTAGTTTTATAGCTATACCTCCACGATAGAATCTTTAGGGAGTGGTCGATATTAATAGCGATTTTCTTCATTTTTATACCTTTACCACGGCTCTCACGCTATGTCTCTCGACCGATAAAAGGAATGCAAATTGGAAATTACGCTCTCTAATACCTAATACCAAACATTCTAAGTACCTACATCTCTGAATTCAATGAGAAATTCCGACGTTAGAAGCTTTGGAGGAATTTTTGTGGACTTTTTTTACTTTAGTACAAAAATATATATTCCAATCCGAACATCACGAACAAATCTCATTGATTGCCTTTGAAGCCGTATTTTCTGTAATTCTAATCAGTTTTTTATATTACTCTGCGTCTGTAATGACCTCATATTCTAATGATAAATAAATAACCATACACGTAGAGTCAGTAAAGTCTAAAATAATATTTACTTTTTATTTCATCATCATCAACTTGAATCCTTACACTGCTGGATAGTTTCCACGTGGCTTGCTACATGCGTACTCTTTCAAAATAACAAAAGTTAAGGTGTAAGTCTCAGTATCATTTGACGTTTTTTTCACTCTCTAAGATTAAACTATCGAGTTGCATCAATTGATAGTTGTACAAACAGAATACACAACGCTGGTAATATCATTGTTTCTGATACTTTCAATCAGATTAGACCATTTTATTCACTCGATTGATATCTATTTCACTATATTGATATCTATTTCACTTATTTGGCCTTATAGGTTAAGCTATCAAATGTTTAATTTGACTATGGGCATAGGTTTAACAGCTTTGTTTACTAGACAAGTGTTTACAATTAATCTATAACTATTTACGAAATCCTATATATCTTAGTGAAACCAACTGCCTGTTCCGCACATGACCAATGTAGTGGTCTAAAACCTTTGGCTGACGTCGATTACAAAAATCACAATAATTGTACCTACATTATATTATTGTAATAATTTGTTTGACTTTGACGATTTGTTTTACTTTTTAGTGCATTTTAATTTGTTTCTTTATGAATTCGGTTTTTTGTTTTGTTAAAATTTTTGTTTATCTATTGTAGATACGCGACAAACTCTGTGTCAGCGTCAACGAGGTTAGACTTAAATTCAATAGCAACATAATTAGTATGAAACTTATTTTTTCGTATTCTTCCAGTACATGAACATAAGTTTCTTATCGCTAATTTCAATAATGGACATGCCATTGAAAGTAATTTCTTATCTTATCACTTTATGATAGGTACTACGATAATAAATGAAATGTGCTCCTTGGGCTCAAGTGTTTGCCAATAATTTATTTTCACTTTTATCCCTTTTTTAATGTAAATGGCTTCAATTAATCGTCTCTCATTTATTTCAAAGATTTTTATAAGTGAAATTGTTCGTTTTCTAAAACACGAGATTGATAAGATACAGAAGCAACTCAGACAGCAATGATTCTGATTGTGAGTTGTCCAATACTAAGAAAGGATTGGATTTTACTGACGCAATAAATCTAGGGATGGACGATTACGGATATTTTTAATGTAAATTTCTGTTGAACATTTTGCTTATAAATTATTCGGTTGTTTTAAAGTTATTCTGTTTTGATTTTCTATAGAGGAGTTTGCTTATAATTTACTAGGTTTTACTCCGTCCTAATTCTCTTCTATTGTTTACCTTGCCGACGCCAAATCGGTTCTAATTCCTTTCCTATTGTTAACTCGCAGCAAAGTTTGCGTCGCATGTCGATGAATTTAGACGTAAATTCAAAATTGGTCCAGGAAACCAAGTATCTAACTAAGAAACTCTATTCGAGTTCTCAATTTCTGTATTGTGGAGCGTAAATAAAATATTCTGATTTTATAATTTATTTACACTTATTAGAAATTAATAATTTGTGCTGTGTTCATTTACTTCGTCATTTAAGTAATTATATTAATCATTTTGGTTCCCATGGTTGTCCAATCACAAAATTTAATAAAGTTTACAGAAACATCTTAGTGTCGTTATTCGGTAATAATGGGTCAATAAAAATATTTTAAAAATAGTAACAATAAATTTACCAACATTATTTCAGAGTATAGTTCGAAACATACATAATATGTGTTCTTCCTACATATTTATAATACGTTGTTTAATTTCCCTCAGGTTAATGACCTTTTGTTACCTTGCCGCGTTTAACTGGTGGTTGCTTCTATGCCCCTGGACCTTGAGTCACGACTGGCAGATGGGTTCCGTGCCGCTGATCACGAGCGGGTGGGACCCAAGGAACTTCTTAACTTGTGCAGCGTTCGGGGCCTTGTTTCTGCTCTGCTATCGATGTGTCGCCGACATGGATGTGAGTATAAATCCTTCCCTCTTTCTCTTCTTTCTTCTTATATTTTGACTGAAACATCTCGAACCAGCTTTCTCGACAGTGCTTTAGATTGGCTTGGACAGCTTGGAGTCCTGTACGCCAGGTGAATATAAATATACTTGCCGTCTATTCCATGTGGGGACCTAAACGTAACTGGTGAAATATGAGAGTGCATTACTCACGTCTACTTACTTCTTCAGAGAAATACAGGCCCGAAGTCACACTGTTGTGCTGTTTATTAACAATAATTTATTACTACTATAAATTATTGTTTACGATTATAATGATATGAGAGAGTGATCTCGTAACGTAATATTCATATAATTTAATTATTATCATAACGAGCTAAGTATACTGTAGGACCTCTCCTGTCTCTCCTGAGAGGTTGTTGCTTATAACCCTCATGCTGCGCTGGGCGTGTCGGCCCAGGAAAGGGTACTTCAATACTATAACAATAACTTCTGTTACTAGTCCAAAAAGTACCGATGCTACGTTTTTATTGTAAAGAAGTAAAGAAACAAGAGTAAAGATTCTACTTCATAGTATATCTAATTTCATGTCGTAAAACGGCGCAACAGGGATCGCCTTTTGACTGGAATGAACTCTATGTATGTAAAAGGGATATTTGTTCTTCTATGTACTAATTTTAGAGAGTTGCAACTTAATTATATTACCATAATTAAAATTGATAAAAAAATTAGCTGCAATGATTAAATGTTATACTGAAGGCTACGAGCATCTTCTGCGAAGCCATATAATTTACTTTATGTGAAAAGGGACACGTCAAAGACTTTTTTATTCAAGCAATAATTTCATTTTACTGGAATACGCTCTATTATAATTTTCTTCATTATTAAGCTAGGGCAGTAGCAATAAAGGCTTTTATATAATTAAGATGCGTCAAAGAGCTGAAATGGCTGACTGTGGAGAATTTTAATGACTTTAATACCTCTTGGAATTAGTTTGCCTCACAACTAAGTGTAAGTTTAGACTGGACATGGAGACTGTATTTACATTTTTATACCAGCTCATATGTGTTAGATATAACATTTTAGGTGTATAATTTGTTATTCATTAACAACTGGTAATGTGTTACAACAACTGGTAATGTGTAACGAGTATCATGTAGTAGTTTAACAAAAATATATTTCCGTATTAATTTAAATTAGACGGAAACACCTTCAATTATCCAGTGGTTCACTGGTTAGTAATTGTAATAGGTTAGCTGGGGCTTAGGCTTCGATTCCATAGGACCATGGATATTTGGTCAGTGTCTGGGTGCAAAATGTATGTATTTAGAGATATATGTTTAACATAATAAATGTTTATTTTGTTTCTTATGTTTAACATATTATATTTCGACGGGTATAGTATAGGCATTGCTCAATATGAGATGAGACGGGCAAGTGTTAGTGAGTTATCAAGATGTTACTATTATTATTTTATAAAAACTTTTTCAAATATGTTGTAGATATTTTTTGACATAAAATCTTGTTGCCGAGGGATGCTAGTGAAGCGACTGTCATCAACTAGCGTTAGAATAAAATAAGAGACTTGATCCAAACAGTCAGATGGAAACTGATTTCAGCTATTCGATACGTAACGTAACGTACGTATTTGCTAAAAGATAAATTGTATTAAAAAAAACAATCTCCACTCCCATTCCTTTGTCGGGATACAAGTTAACTCAATAAATAGCGAATTTATATCAGATATTTTGCTTTGAAATAAATAATTAGCTCTTTGTGTAGCTATTAATTTCATTTGTCGCCGACATCCGGACGGTGTACAATTAATAAAGCATCGATCAAGCGACAATGCTCTTTGTCTAACGTTCAAATAGCTTATTGCGGATGTGTACCGGCTTCAATCGTCAGTGGATGTTCATTTTGTAAATAATAGACTGTAAATAAACGAAGCATTGCTATTATGACCGTCATTGGTATCCACTATATTTGTAAGTTGTTAAGTTATGCAGAAAAGGTTATGTCTCCATGATCGAAGTTTCCGTAATTTTAAATATTACATACAATGTTAATACAAAAAGATTTAGTAAACATGTTATTTTTTATTATTGTATTGTTCAAATTCATCATTCATGACCTACCGGAGCATTGAACCCGAAATTTCCTTCATGGCAGACCAACGTAGCAATATTTATGTTGAAAGGGCTAGCCTCTTACATGCCTAGACATTCGCTACAAATATTTGTGTATTCAATTAGTTTTGTTATCGATTAAAATTATATAACACTATTCAGTACATATATACTTAATTTCAAGTAAATAATATTAATGTTGGGCCGTGGATTAATATTTTGTGGCATAATAATAATATCTTGGGTCACATTGCGCATTGCCACCTGATCCCAAACTAGAGCTTATACTAGGGTAACCATACGGCTGATAAACTACGTGTACTAATTTCTTAGTACACATAATTTTAAACTTAGTCTCAGAATAAATACGCACCTTTAGCATGGAAAAAATCTCAATATTCTTTTACAATCCACTATATAAATAAATTAATTAATAAGTTTCTATATTACAGTGTCTGTATGTACATCATACATAATATGTGTATGTGGTTTAATTTGTGAAGAGTATACCTATGATTTAAATTCACAGCTACAGAGATTGGTTAAGTTACTAATAGTTATGAAACGATGTATTTACTTCCGGCCAGGTCCAAAGACATGCGCCAGCGGTCATCGGTCTGCTACTTCTGGTGATACCCTTTGTGCCAGCGAGCAACTTTCTGGTCACCGTGGGATTCGTGATTGCAGAACGAGTGCTATACATACCCAGGTGACACAAACTTTTATGTATTCTATTAATACTAAATCTATGCTCAACCGTAAATTGAACAGATGTTGGCAATACTTAGTCAATTACGACGGTGCTGCCGGTTAGGCGACAGTCTTGCCATTTATTTAATAACAATGGTGTCAATGTCAACAACAAAGGACGCTCGAGTGGAGGGTCATAGCTCTATACACGCTAATGGCTGTGCGCTACGCGAAAGCTGAAATCTACATTTATAGACGTATAATAAATTAACAGATACTATTTTGTTAACAGTGTCGGTAGCGTCATATTAACAGCGTACGGTGTTCAGCTCATGTGGTACTCCAAGCCAGGATCGAAGGTGTTCCTTGTGGTCGGGCTAGCAGTCCTCGCGGCCAGCGGGGTCGCCAGGACGCACAGACGCAATGCTGACTGGAAGGACCGAGCGACGCTGTTGAGGTCATATACAGTCAATTTAGGTCATAAGTAGTCGTTAAAAAGTTTAGTAAATCGTCTTCCGTTGTTTACCGCATTGCTTACAAAATCATAATACCTATTTCTATGTGGTATTTTGTTTAAGGGTTGATTTTAACAGGCTACAAATTCATATCCAAATAGCTATATTCTGTACAAAGTACCTTGTGAACGTCACATACTTTTATATTAATCGTTTGTTAGCATCGGGGTTTCTTTTCTGGGGTAAGACGTCAGAAAAAGACTTTGGAAATAAGCTTTCACCACTCTTCAATGCAGGAGAATCAAAAATTTGCAATATTGCAACATAGCCTAAATTTAACAAAAGTATACAATGATGCTTGATAATCAGTATAATTTTAAAATATTTAAATATTAAATATCATAAGCGTAATGTATAATGCATTAGATTTCTGCATTAGATATGGACATTTAATTTGATTATATTATCAGAACATCAACGAACATACAATAAACCATCCATTTGTAGAAAAATATTGATGTACGATAGGTACATACCTACATACAATAAACATTCATTTGAATTTTAAATCAAAACATAATAACATACACGGTATGCTAATAAAAATATTCTTTTCATATCAACATGTAAAGATTTTAAATTAAGCAGGTTTTTCAGAAAAAATGTTGCTTGGAACTTTTATAAATTGATTAACAATAATTTGCAGATTTCATACTATAGGTCATATCATACGAATAAAGAACTATTAATCCTTTTAAGTGTCATATCAACCAGCAGTGTGATTACTATAGCACTGGTTGTCTAGATTGTGATCACATGGTCGAATGTGAAGAAGGATATGAGTTTGTTATTTGATATAAGATACATTACAGTAAACACGAGACAGGCGGCGTGTTGAACTTAATACGAATAAAGCAATTTACACCTAGCAACATTCGCTTTATGGACTCCGGAATCGAGCGTAAATTACCACCTAAATGTGTTTTGTTGTTTTAGGTCGGACTTACTGACTTTGCCGCAGAACGCTAAATTGCACTACAACTTCGGCAACTTCCTGCGCGAAACAGAGCAGCAAGACGGCGCTATTGAACATTACAAAGAAGCTTTGAGGTACGAAAACGTTTTGGTTACCGCGAGCACGCGCCACGCTCTCCTGGCAGTTGAGTTAGTAGCTGATATGAGTTTAGTTTGTCACAGTAGCTTAAGAACTTGTTCGGATGTAGAGCTTGTATTTTATTACGTGTTCCAGAAACTTCTTCCAAACCAACAACGGAATTTATTTCCACGCTATAAATGTACTCATAATTTATGAGTACCTAATGATTTCTTATACGATACTGATCTTTCATCTGTGTTCACATGTAACATGCATTTTTTGCATTTGTCTTTATACATAATTCTCTATTTTTTTCTTTTAGAACAATTTTGAGGCAAAATATTTTTTATGTTTCTTGTTAAAAATTCTAGGTTCTCAGCTAAATACATAGCGATATCCTACAACGTTTCGTTGAAATATTATACTGCCAATGAATATTGCATACTTAACGTAAGAGTTGACTGCTTCCTTGGTTATGTACCTACATAGATTGCAAGCGCGACTGCGTATCGGATAGGTCTTGGGTTCAAATCGCGGTTCGGGCACTTTTGTACTTCTCTAACATATTATGGCCAGGAGTTTGAATATGTGCTCGGTTTATGGCGGTTAAAGACTCGCCATCTATTCCCTAATAGGACGTAAACATAACTAATGAAACGCGGGAGTCTACTACACTCCTGTGCATACCTCCTCGGGGATTACAGGCGTGGTGTTACATTTTAACTTATGAGATTGATAAAAGTATTGTCACTTACAGATTATGGCCGACATACGCGAGCGCCCACAACAACATGGGCACCCTCGTCACTTGCACCGAGAAAGCGGAACGACACTTTCTGCAAGCCATTAAATTTAACAAGCATCATGTGAACGCGCATTATAATCTTGGAAAGCTGTACAAGTAAGATTCTTTTGGCATTTCCGTAGAGTACATACTATTTATAGCCGTAACGTACTTCGAATTTATGTTGAAAATATATTAGAAACACAATACAACGTACAATTTTATCACGTCTTTTTTATACATCTCTTAATATGTAAATATGCCCATAATATTTCTCAAGTTCTCAACTTAAAGATATTTGTTGTAAAAAAATCCGTTGCTATTCTACTTTGCTAACATTATAATGGATAATTCATATTATTAAACGTGCTATTTTATTACAGGAAAAGCGGAAAAACGATCCAAGCTGTGAAAATGCTAGAGAGGTGCGTTGTCCTACAACCGAGATTTGTCCAGGCTCACGTGGAGTTGTTGTCTCTGAAGTCGGAATCAGAAAAACAAAAGATCTTTTCGAAATTGTTGGAGTTGGAACCGAATAACTGGGAACATTACGCTGTTTATGGAAACTGGTTGAAAACGAAAGGTAGGTACAGATGGCAGATATGACTAGGATAATAGATACTGGATTAAAAAAAAATAATGAGTTTGGATATTATTTCAGGCTTCCCGGGACCCGCGTCAAAATTCTTTTTGGAAGCCACACGACTTAGTTTCAGAAATCGCAATATGGACAGGCCGATGAGAGGAGATTTGATTTCATTCAGATCAACTGCACTAATGTATCGAGCGCTCGGGCAAAAATCTAGAATCTTACAACTTTTAACTAGGTAATTAAATTGAATATATGAAGTAACAACAGTACGGCTATTATAATGTTGTTATTATGTATATGTATTTTTATGGTTTTTATGCACTTTTAGGTTTACTTGAAGTCTTTTTCTATTTAAATGCTGTTATTTTTTTATAATTGCATCACTTTTACGAACTTAATAATTGATATAATATCTTCATAAGCGAAATAATAATTGTATTTTAAGAGATTTTAATAATTTAATGGTTCATAACATCCGGTAGAAATTCTAGAATATTCCTCTTGCGAGTCGAAGTCATATTCTTTCTACCTGGTACAGTGTTTCAGTAATTACAGACTAGTACTAATAGCAAAGCCATTTAATTTTTAAGGCATTTGCAAACAGTACAAATGTAAACTGATCTTAATATTTTAATTTGATTAATTACTTTTTTATGTAGTATTTCTACATAAAAAAGTTGCTTGCTCTTTACTATCTTCTTAACAAAGAGACATCGTCTTTGCGAGGTATAAATTAAATTTATCGCTATGTAATTATTCATTGCAATGTTTATGCGAAACCGTGTATCTTTAGGTGGCATACATGGCGACGAGGCTGGCCAAGCACAGCGGCAGCGCACATGTATCTAAGAGATTGGAGACTGAAGATGGAGCTAGAAGGCCGGATACAAGTGTACTCCAAGGCTGTTAATCCTACGGTAAGGATGATTGAATTGTATTCATATACGACAAAGTTAAAAGAATCAAAGTGTTAGATATGAAGATAATAAATCAATTTAGGATCACGAAAATTTCATTCATCTCATCATGCTGGACTATTCATGCCGGATTATTTTGTAATTTATAAGGTTATAATGAATGTTATCATCGCAATACTAATACAGTTTTATTTTAAATAGAAATCAACAACTTGTTTTGATCACCGACAACTTACGGTCGAGAGCAAGCTTGCAAAAGATACAAAAGTTTATCCTGTCCAAGATGAAGAACCTTACGCTAATCAAGATCAGAAAATAGTCAGTGGTAAACGTAACGATAACAGTGATAAAAGTGCTAAAATGAACAGAGACTCTTGTGACTGTAAACCTTGTAGAGTGAAAAAACGTGATTTATCAATATCGACACAAATAAAGACTACCCATAACAAGTCCGAAATCGGTCTCAAAGACAAGAAGTGCAATCTTCATAGGAAGGAAAAAACTGCTAAAAACGATATAATACCAAAAATAGGAGCAACGTTCTCTGATCGCATGCTTCTAAAGACTTTCTAAAGTGTTTTAGTGCTTTAAGGGAAGTGATGGAATGTGGACTGCGTCTATATCACGCTTTTGGATGGTCTGACTTATTTTTTTTTATATTTTAATAAAGTTAGATTTAAAATTATGTCGACAATATCGCAAGGTTTATACGTAGTTAAGACAAGGTTGGAGTTCAAAAATTTCATAAGCATATTTAATAATATTTAATTTATTATTATTACAACAACACTTGACATTTATAGAAACTGTTGTATTCATTTATTAAAAATATATATACTACCGTCGCCTAGTGGTAACATACAGCCATCATGTAGTCACAAAATACGCCACAATCAGAAATAAATATTTAACGGCCTCTTAGTGAAATGCTCTCATTCAGAATCAAATCAATAAGAACAAGGACGTAATACGCAGTTCTGTCGTCCATGGCAACTTTATATCATTATACAACTTGAACATAATCTCTGCTTTTATTAAGTTGTAAGACGTTATTCGGCTTTATATTCAAAATTATTTGGTAGCATCTGATGTTAATTTGGTCTATAGTTGATTAATAATATCTAATTAGTCTGTATTTGAAAGGACTGCTTATGAAATTTATGATTTCGATATAATTAGATAGAAAACTAATTGTGAACATAAACATTTTGTAGGAAGCAACTGATGAAATTTATATTTTTAACAGGAAAAAGGTGAATTATGTTAACTTGTTAGTTAAGCACAAATTTTCGTAGAATGTTACATTTCATATATAAAATTCAACTTTTCATGCCTTTAGACTGATTATTATTTAAGCATGTTCGAAACATAATATAAACAATGAATGTCCGTGAAATTTTTAACTGAACGTGAACTTTTAAAAATTATTACGCAATGTAAATTTGAAGATATATGAGAAAAGACTCCGTGGTGTTGGCATCAAATATATCATCGTAAGAAGTATTTTCTGCGCTTACATTACTAGTTTCTTTTTAAAATGTAGTAGCTATTTCATTTATAATTCAAAAGGGCTCACGTTTGTAACATTAAGTAACGTACTATGGATAATCGTAAAATGCTTGACCGTTTATTAATGGTTTTCACGGTGGATACAATTACAATATTTATTACCAATGTATTAAGGTTTATATTCGCGTACAATACAATTTATAATATACAACATATACCAATTAAACTTTATATACAGCCAATAAGATGTACATAGTATGTTAAGGTTAATTTAAGAGCACATAACTATGCTTTTATTGTACTGAGAATAAACGATTGAATTATTATCGTGATTTAATTTGAAAATATTATCCTTCGTATAATTTTTCCTTTCTGACCTATCCTTTTCACTGTTTTGCAACCATAGTCCTCTATTTCATCCCAAATCCCAATCGTTTGCTTTATTCTCTTCTAATTATTTTAATCAAAAATTTCAAATCATATTCTATTACTATGGTGCTGTTTATTCTTGCTCCTATTCCGGTAAAATCGATGTTTTGTGAAAACAAAGCATTGCATTCCTCTCATAATACGTGAATTTGCCATAATCGGAGAATTACTAGATCAGTATTCACGTCAGACGTATATTTTCTGTTTCATGCTTTTAAACAACATGTCCTATTTTAGTTGCTGGTAATCCGTTCCTTTATTTTAAAATGAAACTATACTTCCCAGTCTTACTTTAGTACTTAAGTTTCGTACTTCAAACTTTCAATCATAATCATCATCGTCTTTTATCATTCCGCTGTTGTACGAGTACACGGCTTTCTTCTCAGAACGAGATAGGATAACACAATAGTCCACATGTGCCAGCGCCTTTGCTAATTAGTTATACATTTGTAAAAACCTACTTTAATGATATAATTTTCTAATGAATACCTTGTCGTCAATTACAAATTCAAATATTTTCGCATTGCAAAATTTAGCTAATTACTGGTTAATTAGCGCGCAGGCCTAGCCGGTTCTAATAAACGTGATTTGCCTATATTTCTCGTTAGTATATAATTCATTCCATTATTTACTTGATATTAATATGTACTTACTTGTACAAGTACCTACATTTCATTGAGACTTGTTTATTGTTTTAAAAAAAGTAACATCACGCCTGCAATACCCGAAGAGGTAGGCAGAAGAATGTAGAACACACTCACGTTTCGCCAGTTACTTACGCCAAGTCCCACGATGGAATAGGTGGTGAGCCTATTGCCATACACCGGGCACATATCCACACTCCGAGCCACTACCAGAAAATCTAAATTAGAAAATTTAGTAGTTCCCGGCCCGGGAATCGAACCCAGGACCTCCCGTTCGGCAGTCGTACTTGTAACCAACACGACCAACGAGGGAATTTGCAACCAACACGACC
>DWDW01000695.1:0-13596 GCA_018245635.1 Mimoniades versicolor eupheme
GGTACATTTTCCCTATAATCCACTCTTGGGCCGGAACGCGACCTCAATTAAGAAAACCCGGGGAGACACTCAGACTCCCGGCTGTCCTTTTTCTGTTTTCTTTAATACAATCTGCCCTTTTTGCAACATTTTAATAATACATACAAATAGCTTCGTAAACATTAGTTTAGTTTCTATATAAACAGATTATATGTATATAAATTTATATCATGAATACTATCATCAAAGTTTAATTGAATGTCATTCACGTGCTTATTCGACATTCACCACACCGTTTGTACTCATAGATCTTGTATTGATTAAAGAAAGCGCTTCGTAAGGAGTATATAAAGTTTTAATACAGATATTTTATACGGTTCGGGATTCTCGCAACTCTAGATGCGAGATACACTCGAACGCGATATTGTCTGTCTTATTGGATTTCTACACAATTTGCATGTAAGATCCTTTCTCTTTAAATAAATGCTGTCATATAAGCTGCTCTCTCTCTCTCTCTCTGCGAATTCATTTGCCGCGTTCCGGAACGCTTTTGTCGAGTTTCCAAAGAGTATTGCGTTTTAAAATGCCACCACGCGTAGAATACGTATGTAAGACTTAAGTACACCCCAATATCTACATATAAATGTACTGGGCTATTGAAGTTTGTCACAATGCCCTGGCTAGTTTAGCAAACTATAGCCTTCATGGCCACCGTGGAACGATTAAAGTAGTGTTGGTGATAATGACATCGAGAATCAGAGGAAACTACGTAATATTTTTTTTAGGACATAGTTAACTAGTTTTTTGTTTTTGCTAGATGGGCAAGAACTTCTTAGAGTTCGTACTACATGAATGTAAAAGAATATCGTTCGTTTACAAAATAGATATTTTCTTTGTATATATAAAATTACATAATTAACTGCTTAGAATTCTTTTAATCCGCCACAATCCCAAGGTTTTTTTACTTTTCAACACTAAACTATACAGATATTCTAACAAATGGTTAGCTACAAATAAATATGTACCTATATGTATAGCCAACCCTTACTGCATATGTTCGGAATGCAAAAACAAAGACAAGAATACAAAATATTCTGTCTCTTTACACTGAGATATTCTTCACAATCCCTGATGTGGGCGAGTACTAATTCAAACTAATCCAAGTATCCCTAAATAGAACGGGTACAAATCTTGTAACCCTTTCTTCTACTTCAACAAACATTGCATCTCCAAAGCACTTACGGCGTCTAGGTTGTGTTTATAGATGAATCGGAACAAACGTGAACAATTTAATTGTCGATTTTGTTACTGTCTCTCACCGATCCTTCCAAATGTCCAAATGTTGCGTAGAATGGCCCACGCACGGAACGGGTTGCTGTGGGGTGTTGAGTGGGGTGGTACGATGTCTTGACAGAATCTGGTGAGAGTATTGAAGTCACCGATATTGTATTTATGAACAGATATCAACTAATCTGTCCGTGACGGGGGGGCGGAGTAACAATACAATCCTCGACCCCATGCCGGGGGTGGATACAGGGTGTCGTAAGAAGCGACTAAGCCAGGCGCTGGCAGATGGCGGTATGGCGCGTTCTGTCTAGACACTTAAATGCCCTAGCCGCCTATGGATAACAGCGTATGGCAGAACCTGTGCTCTGCTATTTCCGACCTGCATGCCCAGCGTGGGGATTATGGGCATAACCTCTCAGGGGTGGCCTAAGTCCAACAGTGGACTACAATAGGCTGATGATGATGTTGATCGACTAATCTTAGCACGAATACGGATATGAATTACCCACTATTTACTTTAATAAATTACTGTTTACTTTAATAAATTGCTGTTTACTTTAATAAATTACTATTTACTTTAACGAATTAATATTTATTTTAATAAATTACTATTTACTAAACTACTATTTATTTTAATTGCGGGATATGAATCGACGAATTAAATTGTATTAATAAATATATTGTCAATGTGTTTCAGACTTTGCTTTTAGCTATAGCACAGTGTAAATAAGTAAATCGTGACAATTTTAACATTTAGGTTTTTGAGCAAGTTGACTCCAATGACGCCAAATGCGCGGCCAGAGGACATGTAAGTGGGCTCATGTATCCACTGCTTTGAAAACGCTTAACCACCCTAGGGGACAGCACTGACGATCCCTGAATTCTTTCAATTGGAACGGCTTTCGAATGTTACCGCTATTTTTTTTTAATACCATGTAATAACGCACAAAGAATGGCCGGTACCAATAAACTTAAATATATTTGAAATCAATGTACGGTTTCACATGAAATACGATGGTTAAAAGTTTTTATTATATAGTTAAAACAATAATAATTTTATATTTTAGAAATAAACAATTGTAAATTTTGTGTTTTTAAATGAAATTCCAAGCGTATCCAATCTTTATTACTGTAATATAATAGAAGAAATAATCAATTTTAATGAAAGCCGTGCCAATGTTGACACGTGACATAATTGGCGATTTGTGTCACGGAAAAGCAACTTTAACTGTACTGACGATACAATCATTAGAGGACACTTGCCCGCACAGTTGGATGCCGCTGAAAATTACACTTACGACGATGTACTAAGTGCCGTGCGCACTTACAATTAGTAAAGGCTGAACTAGGCTACATTTAATTTTGTTACAATGCATGCCGTTTTGTTTTGTGAAGTCTTTCGAGAGCTTTCCATTATGAATCTAGGTGCGACGAAGTAACTTGTAGATTGAAACTCGATTTCGTATTACATTAGGTGTATCTCAATGGATTTCAATAATAATACCCTATTTAAAAAAAATCAATAATTTTTTTAATCATTGAAATATACGCGTTCGAGTTTCAATACGCAAGTTGTGCAACTTTGCTAAATGATAATAGGGTTTGCCGTTAAGCACAACGCATTGTACTGTGCGTACCGCCTGCCGTCCCACGTGTAACACACTACGTCCCTTTATAGGCAACCGATCGTTGCGTCGAGCTCGTCAAGCTCGCACAATACCATCCAGGACCCCGAAACGCCCGGGTCAGAGTCAGACAAACGCGGTCATAAATGGAGGCACGTTCAAGCTGTCATGGCCTACTACCAGGCACTCAGGAAAATTCAGAGGTTCGAACTGAAAACTGGACAACGGTAAAGGCGAATCGTTGTCTCATTTGTTTTATTATATTATCTATATATTATATCATTGTATGTTTATCGTTTCCAACTAATGTGTTACCTTCGTCTGTGTATAAGATGGTACTTTACTCACTAAATATTGTGTGTTTTTCTTGTGATTATTGTGTCTATACTGGTTTTGCCTTCAAACATATCTATTCTATTTATCCCTTCTCTCACTGAGATGTCCGATATGTTAATTGTTTCTTTGTTTAATTGCATCCGTATGAAGTTTTATATCGATAGTGTTAAGCCTAGAGGAGATTCTAGATTCAGTTTTAGACATATTAGTTTTAGAGGTGATTTTATAGAAATGTTTCAATTATCTTCCTCTAAGGGTGTGGGTATACTATTTTTTGATATTGGTTTTTTTTTTGTCTATAGTCTGTATAAGGTTGCAATGTCGCATGTGTGGGGAGAGGTAGATTTTTGTTTGCACGTGTCTTACATTAATTATATTTAAATATAATTTTTTTAAATTTATTACACAAAGTCACAATACGTAGCTAAATGTTGATCTTCAATATTTTTTTTGACACAAGGCCCACAACATAGAGTAATGAAAATCACCTAAAAATTTTATATTTACATCATTTATTTGTGAATTTAGTATAATCTTCCTTAATAAGAAGGAACGTAAAAATAATAAAATAAGTAAAATTCAATGACACATAAATTGAATAAAGGAACTTGGTACATATAATTATGTAAATTATAAAATCTTGCTAATAAAAATTTCAAACTGTTCTGTTTCAAAATTTCAAATAACTTCGAGAGCATGATTATTTCCGCTTACGAACAGTTTGCATATATTGAAATGGAAAAATAATCGCCTTGTGTACATGAATTTTATCGAACACAGAACAAAGTCGAATCAGAGATGGATGAAGTTGCGGACGACGGTGCAACTCAGCTCGGCCATACAAAAGAAACCACCGCTCAAGAGGGAAGACTCGTTCCTGAAGAGGTTCTCCACTCGCCAAATACCAGAAACCCAGGAGACGGTAAGATACATCTTTTTGGATAATAAGTAATACCTAATACATACATTACATATTTGTTATTACATCGTCACGCAAGGTCCATTACCGGGTAGGCAGAGAACAGTAAGTGCCAAATATCTCTATCATTACTGACATGCTTCTTGTACATTCAAATTATCAAACATTCTCATACACACCCTCACACACATTCTCACACATTCACACACACACACACACACACACACAAACCTCTCACACACAACGCCATTTCGTACATATTATTTGTGTTTATGAAATTAAAGTTTTACTATGCAGTACTATACATATATAGATAGTTGTTATATATTATTTCGATAATATAATTAATATCATCACCCACTTTCGTTTCATAATACGAGAGACGTCGCTGAAATGTTCATTGCCAGGTAAAGCGCGGATGTTGTGAAATAGTTACATCAAATAGGGAATGTTGCTCGTTATAATAATATTTATTAGATTCGTGGGAATATATGTATATACATAGCTCCTGTGTAATTTTATATGGTCTAGATGTAATAATCACTCCTCTTAATACCATTTCCATTTATTTAATACTTTTATTCAAGTTTTATTTACT
The DNA here is from genome assembly GCA_018245635.1 of Mimoniades versicolor eupheme. Lineage (NCBI taxonomy): Eukaryota > Metazoa > Arthropoda > Insecta > Lepidoptera > Hesperiidae > Mimoniades > Mimoniades versicolor. The sequence goes on from DWDW01000695.1 coordinate 4,745, forward strand.
TTTAAATATTTATCATGCAACATCTTAAGGTTTATTTATCTAAGGAGTTTAATCAAACAGTATAATCCAAAGAGCAAAAAAAACAATTAATAGTACACAGATACTATGAAATTATCTCCTACTGCAAATCAAAAATACAAAAATAGCTATTTATTCCGCTAGGTTTTCTATAAAAGAATTGGTAAGATATAAACAGCATATGTACATACATATTTTAAAAACTGTTTTACGAATTTATATTAAACACACTTGAGCACGCTTCGGCCACTTCAAACCCAACATGAACAATCTACTGAGGATATATACAGAACCAGTATGGCGGGGTTCACGCGGTATCTTATCTTTAAAATCCAAGACTCCCCTCGTCACTCCACCTAAATTAAGCGAGTCAAGTTAATAGTATTACACAAGTAATCAATACCCTTATTTTCTGAGCTGCTAAAAGATATTTAATTTACAATACGTTACATGTAGGACCCCAATTTACACTAATTTTCCTACCTCGTCACCGACTGCCTCGTTGGTCGTGTTGGTTGCAAGCGCAACTGCCGATCAGCAGGTCCTGGATCCAATTCCTGAGTCGGGCACTACAAAGTTTTTCTAATTTACATTTTCTCGTAGTGGCTCGGAGTCTGGATATGTGCCCGGTGTATGCCAATAAACTCACCACCTACATATATCATAGTGGGACGTAAACGTAACTGGTGAAACGTTGGAATATATTACACTCCTCTGCCTGTCTCCTCGGGAACTACAAGCGTAATGTTACGTAGTTCGATTTGCTATTAAACAACCGTCTTTAATATGTTCACATTTGTTTTTATTGCATTAATAAATTATTGTATTATCCTCGGTCCTTGACATGTGTGCCAAGTTTCAAATAAATCTGATTTCTAGAAGTAGGGCAAAATCGACTCCTAAGTGTCGGTTACATACAAACGTACAGGTGAAATTAATATAAGCGTATTAATTATTGCATTATTATTACTAAATATTGTATTATACTCGGTCCTTGACATGTGTGGCAAGATTCAATTAAATCTCTTCACTGAAGGTATAGTAAAATCCCAAACTCGGAAGAGTCGTTACAAACATAAAGTCACATACAAACATACAGCTGAAAATAATATAAACGTGTTTATAAACACATTTTACCACTAGGTTACAGTATATTTGGAAATAATTCACTTTTTCTAAACATCTACAGGTAGAAGACACAGGGTCGGAAGGCGCAACGGGCGAAGCTAGAACAACTAACCGGCATAGGCGACGCCGAGTGAGAGTATCGCGCACCGTGGTCAATCCCGACGAAAACTTCTACTTCTACTGGCTGTGGCTTATAACCATCTGTGTTCTATATAATCTCTGGACACTGATCGTTCGGCAAAGCTTTCCCGAGTTACAGGTAACATATTTGTACCAAAACTTCAGTTGAAATATCTTCTAATAATATGTATAACTTACTTCTGTACATCAGACATATACTACACCATAAGTTATATTACGAAAGCGGTTTTAAAACGCAAAGTTTTCAACTGTTTAATAACAATAAAAGATATTGTTATAGTCTGTTTCTTTGTATGGCGAATGAAAGTGGTATTAAAAGTTGAAGTCATACTGTTTATTTCAAGTTTTAACACGTACGTAAGTGTACCTTAGTTTTAAACTTATAAAACGCGGAAACGAAATATAACCGTCCGTTACAATTTCTGCTAGGTACGAATTCCAAATTTAAATTCTATGTACCGAACAGAGCAAAACTCAACATTTCCTCGCAGAAAACTCAGTGTCGATCTAGAGAGGAGATGAATCATTGTTATAGAGAACAAGCTCAGCTGTTTGTTACGTACTCACCTAGATAAAGCTTTGTCCGAGATGCTGTGAGACATTTCTGTTGTATTGTGATTTGGAGACAAGTTCTCGTACTAATATTTTCAATGTTCCTGTGTTAAATTTCTTTTTCTATAACTTTAGAATAACAGCACATACTACGAGTTTTAACAGGAAAGGATTCTGATTAGGGTTAAACGCGTCTATCGCAACATCTTCAAAATCTTCAAAGCATCTGACGAGGGTTTCAACAGCAATAAGCTTTTCTCATGGTTCAACCATACCTCTAACCACGGCATTTAGACTACTGAACATGCTTTAGCTGTGAGTTAGTTGCCAAAATAGAACCGTATCTAGCTGTCTTATGAATTAACATACCATATCCACAAAATTATAAATTTGTAAAGACGGGTATCAAGTGTACCCAATTATATAATCGTTCCAAAATATCTCTTAGTTATTCATATAGATTATATCGCTACATTCGACAAAAACGAAGAAATGCCTATGTCGCGTACGAGTGATAAAATTTCAATCAATCGCAGAGAAATTACAAAATATGTTTGGGCCAAGCCTACTGATTTGCTTTTATTGTAACATTTTCCATTTATTTCCCGAGACGACGCGCTAGGTAAACAGAGCTTTTGGGGAAAACTGTGAAAAACTCCTTCGGGGCTTAACTGCTGCCCAATTCCATTTTAAGATTACTATCGAACCTTTCCAATTCGACCTCACGTGCTTTATTACGGACTCCGTGTGGGAAACTTTTGTCTTTATTCAGTTCTGTTGAGCTTTTCGTACAATAACATGGGATTGAAAGGGGTTACGTGCGGGGGATTTTAAATATTAAAAGTGTCAAGATTGTAGGGTGAAATGTTTGTTAAATATTTATTTAAACGATTATAGAATTCGTAAAAGTGGAGAAACCAAACGTTTTCTAAATCAATGAATAGATATGTTTATAGACTTGACCGAATTATCGACTGATCGGTTGACCTGTTGAGTGATTGATTGGTTCAGTGATCGGTTGATTCGTCGATAGATTAAATTTATTAATTAATCGATGGATTAATAGATTGACGAATAGACAGGCTGAGGTTTGGATGATACTGGCAATGATGATGAAGTAATGAAAACGACAATGATAATGATGACCATGATGATGATAATTTTGACAAAGACTCCGCATGCAAATATGTCTTTCATATTCTTATATAGAGCATGTGCCACTACTTCTGGGTGACGTGCGATGGAATCGGCGACTTGGTGTTTACCTTGGATTTGGTGGTGCAGTTTCGGACCGGCTACTTGGAGCAAGGACTGATGGTAAGTAGTTCTGTTCATGTAAAATAGTAGAATGATTTAACTGTCTATAGAAAAGTGACAACATTAACCGTTTTGATTCTACGCAGAGTATGGCCTTAACTATTTCATTCGGAATGGAGCGCTGAGTCTTGCGAAAGAATAGCAAGACTGCGTCACTAGTAGCGCCCAGAATAGTGCCAACTAAAAACGTAACATCACGCCTCTAATCCAAGAGGAGGTACTTACAGGAGTATAGTACACTTACACGTTTCAACTGTTACTTTTAAGTCTCATTATGGAATAGGTGGTGAACCTACTGTCACACACCGGGCACTAATCTAAACTCCGAGCTATACTAGAAATTTTGACTAGCAATTCTAGATAAAATAATCCAATAGTAACCGACCTAGGATATGAATGCAAGACTTCTCGATCGGCAGGCGCGCTCGCAACTCGAACAACCAGACTGTCCTGGTGCCAACAACAACCTTAACATTATGTTTTTATCACACAGGTATACGACTCAAAGAAACTAGCGAAGCATTACGTGACATCGCGGTCGTTTCTGCTGGATCTCGCAGCTCTCACCCCACTCGATCTGCTCCAGCTGAAAATTGGCACCAACCCTATCATTCGCTTCCCGAGATTCCTGAAGGTAAACCAGCTCTTCTTAGTACTCTTAGAGGAATACGCTACATCGTTCACTATAGTGAACGATGTAGAGTATTCCTCTAAGATTTCACTAAGCAAAAGGTGTTATACCTTTTGCTTAGCGAAATACTTTTATTATAACGTGTCAACTTCTAAAATCTTGTTCAAGATGAAAAATAGCGATTACATACATGAATTGTTCGAAATTGTGATTAGCAATAAGATAATTAATCTGGAATGGAATAGTTTATTGAATTAGTAAGACAAATGGTTTAATCATAATCATTTGTTTTCGCTTTGGTACTCTAAATGTGCCGAATAAAATCTTGTCGACGCTCCTCGTACGAGTATTTACGGACATACGAGCACTCGCACCTCTCGTCGCTCTGCTCTACTTACGGCGCTGCTTATGTCATAGCTACCCATTTGTTTTTTTGTTTTCAGTATTTGTCACACTATTCTTTTCACTGTTATCCCTTTATTCTCATTCTTGTTATGGCTGTAAAAGTATTAGTACAATCGTAATATAGACCCGTGGAATGGCCTTAATGTAAAAGAACTCTTATTATTTGTATACCCTAATTGGATGTTTACATTCGTCTCTGTCTTCTTAAAGTAAGGATTATACTGACGGTATTTCACTATGATAAATGTATGTGTCAATTATGTTATTTTCTCGAAATCGTATCAAAAAATATTTAAAACGCTCAAAATCAACGTACCTCCGTCTAAAACGACGATGTTAAATATGTTAAAGCACACCACGCTAACTGCCTAGCCCAGTGTTTCCCAACGTGGGGCCCACCCCCACAGGGGGGCAATTTGATAATTAAGGGGGGCAATTAAAAAATGGACTCGACACGACTTTAACCCTTTCGCTTTGGGTTATTTAAATGCAATGCTAAATATCGGTGACAAATTTAACAAAAAAGGCAAATTCCTAAAACTTATCATTTATATTTCTTAAGGGAACAAAATTTTTAAAGGTTAAAAATTATGTATGGGGGCATAAAAATTTTAGAAATGTTAAGGTGGGGCATGGCCTAAAAAAGGTTGGGAAACACTGGGCTAGACTCACATATAACGCGAGCCATTTCATATGTAATAATGTGTGTATGTATATTCACTCACGAAATTTTAACAGTAAAACGTTTAAGCAATTAGTTTGAATAATATTATAATTATTCTCACATGTACATATATTATACATTTTCACAAATGTCTTAATTCTAATGTAATCGGCATAAACTTAAAGAACGTTATTCGTTTCTGTAGATATAAGTTTTAGTTGTAGTTTAAATGAACACAACATTTAATAATAATAATACTAATAATATACTTATTCGCACAACATGAAGGAAACCAACAAGACAAATAAATACAGGACGGTTATTACAATTGGCTATTTTCTCGCTAATCAGCGATGTCTTCTGGACAACCAGTTCTCTAGGAGTTAATTTAGTACGCACACAACCCAAGATGTATGTAACTATATTTATATTTTGCAGGGGAAGAATTCTGCTAAGACAGTAGCTAGTAGAAATCATTAATCTCAGCCCACCTGTATGGGAAATACGCATGACAATATGTACAGTAATACAATACCTAATACATATTTTGTTAGATGCGTGTGCAGGGGACTTTATTTATTGCATATATAAAATGATCACAATCGATATACGCCAGTTACCCAACCATAGTGCTGTGTAAGCTGTAAAAATGTCTGCTTGTAGTAAAAAGTGGAGGTGTTGTTGACGGATTGGAAGGATATTAAGGGCGTCCCGCCTAAATGCGTTTTGATTATCTCCCTTCCGGATTCCGAAAGCGACGTGATCTATGGGAATCTTTGAGGCGGCTTCGAGATATAGCGATAAAAAAGTTTGGTTGGTAATCGACGAGGATATTTTATTGCAATGTAATTTTTGTGTTCAACATTTTTTAGAATGAATATAAATCACTGAATGGCGCGACCTGCTTAGGCAGAGATAAATGCCCTGGGACGCCTATGGGCAGCAGCGTAGATGGTTCTAGAAGCCATGCTCTGCGATCCCCAATCTGCATGACCAAGGTGGCGATTGTATCGACATAAGCCGTCAGGGGAAGCCTATTGTTCAGTATTGTTTAAAAACATCACTTAATTTTTTAAATTCTTTCTTTTACATTATATCAATTTTAAACTTACGCGCCTTAATTTTAAACTTAATTTTAACTATTAACTTAATTATAAACTTAATTTTGAACTTACGTAAATAATAAGTGTGTTAGGTTCCCGGTAAGTTTGTTAAATGTTAAGTCTTTTATTCCATCATTCTTTTCTGTTCAATCATCTTCTTTGTATCGACCATTACAACATAACGCATAAAATACAGTCCTATCACTGTAATTCCGCCAAACACCCGTCAGTACTGTACGGAAACCTTACACCTATGTATACCAGTGGAATACAATAGTCCTTTGATGATGATGTTTTAGAATTGTCTGCTATTCCACCGTGATGTTGATACAAAAAAGATATTTGAGCAAATTAATTACAACGACGATTTATGGAAGTAAAATATGTATGTGAAAAAATGGTCTTAATTTCGATGTTTGTTCCCTTCAACCTAATTAATCCTGTATGATTTTGGGTCCCTGCTGTTTTAAGCCACGTATCTCGTTTAGAGCCGAATAAAATTACTTCCCGGGATTATTTCACCTTATCACGCCCATCATTATTCCAAATTCAATAGGGCTTAGTCACATTGATGAAGTAATACAATTCTTTAATAATGTTATGATACAAACGTGTTTTTTCTTATTAATTTGAAGGTTAGACATCCAATACCATATCGTCTGAAGCGAATGATAATAATATATTTGATATGTTCATCTGGAAGACGCCCATTCATTTTTCCCTTTAACCGCTTATAGTTGTGCATATTCAATAAAATACTTTGGAGCTACTTTATCCAAATATCGGTGTTGCCATTCGACAAGATGCGCACTTTACCCACATTGTGGGTAACGTACTCAACATGGAGACCAACAATAATAATTTGTTGGACGCGATTACACTGAGTCATATTCTCCCAAATTGCTACAACTTGTTCCATATTAATAAGATAGCTAATAGACTATATAAGTAATTATACAGCCTAGCACAGTATAAATCTTCGTGTTCGATATTCAAATATTGATTCAAATCCAAATTCCAATACAAACATAAACATATATTTACTAGCTACTGAACTACAGCCATATATTTATCGATTCTGTGATAAAATTGTTATTTACCGTCAAAAATGTTTTACTCATTAAACATGTTTTATCCCTATACTCATTGATAAGCTTTAAACCGTTAAAAGTAATTGCAATATAGTACAATTAAACGAAAACCAAATACACGGCAAATGTACTTATATATAAATCATAATACCTTTTTCTTTTGCCATATCGGATGTACCTATTCGCATCTAACGAAGTTGGATCAACGTAAATGAATACAGGTAGTAATAAAATGACGGGTCGAAATCAATTACATTGGTCACATACGGTTGCCGAGCGTTTCCGGGCAAACGAACATTCTCCGCCCTTTCAATGTTCAAGTAAACAAACGCCCTTGTCCATGAAATTGGCCATGCTTGATTATCTCGATATTGTTTGTAGGGCTTATCCTGTCTCCATTAAGCTGATAACGGTGATATGTTACTGCTATCGTTTTTATCACTACACGGATTATGGATATTGTCAATTATTAACTTATTATCGCAAACCTCCGACTTGAACTCTCGTTACAACTGACCAAAGTCTCGTACAGCACGAGCGAAAGCTTGTGTTACTCAATCGTTGAAAATTTCATTTAGTGGTGAACGTTTTTAAGATATTGAGTTCATGATAAAAGTTTTTCGCTTTCGTAATAATATTGTTATCTAGTTGTCGTAAATTTATCGTACTTTTTTCCCAGCTATGCAAGTGGTACAGCCATATGAAAAAAGAAGGCAAATAGTAGCAACTGTTATAAGGTATTACTTTAATTTTGATTAAAATTATAGTACTGTTTACTAGTATTTGGAACGGGAATGATTTTTTACAAGTTTAATAGCTCTCAGTGCTCTCTGCCTACTCCATGAGGGACCTGGCGTGAAGATGCATTCCTCTGTATTTAATTGTTAAAAAATACTGATTTTATCAGTTTTAACAACCAGCAACGACTTCCTGTTGACGCATTTGGTACATTCGTAATTATGCCGTCCAGCTCGTCGTAGCATCCCGGGTTCGGATCTCGGTTGGACAGATAATTGGTTTTCTGAATTTGGATGTTTGCGCGTTTTTTATGTGTTTGTAGCACCCAAGAAACAGAAAATTTATGTGTGTGTATGTGTACCGCCTGAATAGCTGAGTGAGAAGAGTTACACAATAACTTTTTCCGCTGTTAAGCGACATGTTATTATAGTAGCAGTATATGAAATCCTTAAAATAATATATGTATAATTTAATAGATGTTAGGAAGTATTATATAAAGAAATCTATTTGAACTTGGTTGATAAGTCAATAAAAAATTACTAAGTTTAAATTGGCTGATCTAACCTTGCATATCATTATCCAGAAGTGCATCATGCAGTCATGGGTGGTTACGGCTGCTGGTACAGGCGATCTTCGGCATCATAATCGTGAGCAGCTTCATCATGATCCAGCTGATGGTCATACGGTCGTCCAACATGTACCAGCCGAGGCCACGTCGACGCTGCATCGTCGAGAACTGCCGAGTCATTTGCAACGACGCACCGTACTTCGGGGAATTCGAAGATCACGTTTTCCACGCTGTTGGGGTGATGATAATTTTTGTCTTATTTTTATTGCGAAGTTTTTCACGTTAATAAAACTCTAAATTGTACATATGCAGGTACACGTTGTAGATATACAAGTGTTTATACACGATTGTGATGCATCCACAAAGCAAACAAGACATCTGGGATCTATAAAAAAATAATTTATAATAATGAAACATCACGCCTGTAATCCCCGAAGAGGTAGGCAGAGGAATGTAGAACACTCCCACGTTTCACCAGTTTAGTCTACATCCCACT
>DWDW01000696.1:0-13589 GCA_018245635.1 Mimoniades versicolor eupheme
CCAGCAGTTCGCAGTATGGCGCGGTCTGCCTAGGCGCAGTTACATGACCTGACCGATTGTGGGCAGCAGCGTAGACGGTGCGAGAAGCAGTGCTCTGCGATCCCCACACCGCATGCCCAGCGTGGGGATTATGGGCATAACCCCTCAGAGGTAGCTTATGTCCAACAGTGGACTACAATAGGCTGCTGATGATGATGATAACTAAGTTGTAATTCTGTTCCTACAGTCTTATTTGTTATTGATTGCAGTTGCTTACAAGTAACAGCTGGAAAAGCTGAATGGTTATGAGACTTTACATCGTTTTGTCAATTTTAAAAATACGAAACTATTCTCAATGCTCTAAAACTTTCGTCGCGTGTGCGAACAATTTCATCAATTGCACCTTTAAAATTTAATAACGTTATCAGAACTCGAGTGACTGGATATGAAAAGCGAGTAGAAAAATATAATAAACGTGATATAAAATCACACGGAAATGTCATAAGATATTGCTGAGTAAAATTCCAGGCATCTAACATGTTCGCTCATATTCTTAGCATGCGTACATGTTAATCAAATTCCTAATCGTCATTAACAAACTTCTTTATATGTATACGCATGATGACACAACAGGTCTACTATGAGAGTGAGAGGGGTTAGGTAGTTAGAAAATAATAAAACAACATAAAAGTCCATGCGTCCAATTCATCCCCAATTATTGTTAAGCACCAATCATCATAAAATATATATTACCTTATCACACAACAGAGTTACAATAACACAAAACATTTAAAGTTATGCACTTGAAACAACAAGAAGTTCTAATACTTAAGACGACGCAAGACAGCCGCGCGAGTGCAACAACAATGACATATAAGTTTGATTAAGTTTAAGTTTGAGATTGCTTCGTGTGGATCTTATCAAACGTTCGTATGTAAACCATTGAGCGCTAAGGGCACTGAAGAAAATATTTAAAATGTTACATATGACAAGAGAAATGATCATTATTCTGACGTGTTCTTTATTGTAATTTATAAAGCAAAAGTTTGGATCCTAAAAAAGTATGAAGCTAAAAGGCAGACTGCTGGGGCATCGTGACCACTAATTGAATAGCATAAACTAAATCAATTAGAAGATTTATGTGGCCAACTTTTTATTTTATATATAACTTATGCCTTCAAATTGCACATTACATAATTAATTTCGATCATTACTCACACAGTAATGTTCTACGTGATATTACAATTCTAAAATAAATATCAAGCCGTATTGGCACAGATAGACTTTCTGGCTATTTTGTAGTCAAGAGATCCATACACACCAATGGTGTAAACGTCCTAATCGAGTAACTTTGTAAAAAAATATATTATTATTAATATAGGTACGTATATATTAATTGATATATTAAGACTGACTCGTTGGTCGTGTTGGTTGCAAGTGCGACTGCCGAACGTGAGGTCCTGGGTTCGATTCCCGGGTCGGGCACTACTAAATTTTCTAATTTAGATTTCCTAGTAGTGGCTCGGAGTCTGGATATGTGCCCAGTGTATGGCAATAGGCTCACTACCTAATCCATAGTGGGACGTTAACGTAACTGGTGAAACGTGGGAGTGTTCTACATTCCTCTGCCTACCTCTTCGGGAATGACAGGCGTGATGTTACGTTACATAAAATATGTAATACATACTGATACGTTCGTCTAATAAATGAGGTCTATTTCAAGACATTTAATTGGCAAATTTGCAATTCGCAAACGGCTTGCTGCGAACAAATATCGCTAATAATAATGTAACCTCTCACTTATGTATAGTGATACGAAGAATTCAGGAATTAATCCTTTTTGTTGTTATTACTTCCCATTAGAATGTTGTTATATAATACCGTAAAAAAAAAGTAACAGTTCATATGTATGGATGTAGCTAATGTTGAGCAAGACGTAGTCTACGATGTAGCGTTCTTGCTTAGAAAGTCCCTATGCATTCTTACCAACATACCTCTGCCTGTTCCCTGTAATTGTCTCTACATGATGAGACCTTTTTCTTCTTTTGAAAAACAGCCAGACGCGGGATTTTATTATTTCTACCTAACATGTAGGTTTAAATTTAATATTGTAAGATAAAAATAAAGTAAACAGCTACGTATGTAAATGACTCCTTAAATTTTACTACGAGCTGTGATATCTCACCTGCGTCGTAACTAAAGCAGTACGCAGCTTTTTACGCGTGAAACGTAAGCTATCACGAGATTATTGGTTTATATCACACACGGGAATATATTGCGTCGACTGCTGAACGAGGTACCAGTCTACTCTTTTATTATATATATAATGTTATATCACCAAATAACTTACCTATTTCATATAATAAATTAAAATTGTTTTAGTCGCAATACTAATGGAAGTATTAAAATTAAACTCCAACAATCAATTGCTTAATATAGATTTCTAAATGCAGCTGCTAGCAGAAATTGCAAATGTTGCAAATGTGGTGCAAGTTCCTAACGTCATGCTTGTAATCCCCGAAGAGAGAGCAGAGGACCGTATTACATGCCCATGTTTCACCAGTTACGTTTATATTCCACTCTGGAATAGATGGTGAGTATATTACTATTCAAACGTCACAGATCCAGTCTCCGAACTACTTCTACAAATTTAACTAGAAATTCTTGTCAGAATATTCCAGTAAAACCCAACCCGGGATTTGAACCCAGGAACGGCAGATGCATTCGACCAACGAGGCGATTACTTTTTAATAATTCACATTTGGACATAAGGAGTCTATCGAACGTTTATTATCTAAATTTAAATACAGCATTTTGTGAAATTGTCGAACGTTATTGAAATAATTTTCAATGTAGCGATGCCGCGTAAAAATCATATAAATACTTCCTGTTGAATACTATTTTGTTTTATTTATAATGTGGGTACAAAAATAAGGGAATAATTTGAAAATTCACATGCTGACAAATAAATGCACGACATTGAACGAAATGCAGCAAAATTATAAATCCAGTATAAAATCAAGTGAAAGCAACTGTTGTAAGCAAATAACATAGAAAGTTGTACAATTATCAACATGAAAAACTTCAACGTTTCGTAATCAGTTGATTATTCCGGGAATTTTGCTTTTCATGTTGACGTCGGTCGTCCAATATGCATCGAAAACTTTCGTGTGAAATAATATTTATTTAAATTTTACCATTACTAACTCTGATCTGCGCTATGCCAAGCAATGAGGTGAAAACAAAATCATTCCAGGTGACGTCTTCGCAGTGATAATTTATTGATCGAATATTTTTAATTGGGACGTGGATGAATGTATCATACGCCATTAGCGATAAGCGCCGAGAAACCGTGCACAATTAAAAGAAATCCTATTATGATCTTACAATCGCCAAAGATAGATTATTCCTTCAAAAAATTTTGCGGATAAGTTTTATCAAATCATCCGCAATTCGTTCACTGCTCGAACATCTGATGCATGAATATAAATTAAACCTAACATAACAACACGCCTGTATTTCTTTGACGGGCTAGGTAAGGAGTATAGTACCCTCTAATGATTCATCAGTTGCGTGGTTAAACTCGATATTAAATAGAGCGTAAGCCTATTGTCATAAACCCGCACAAATTATCAACCATGTTTTACATAAGAAAATACTGTTTACAATACAATGTTAGTTTTAGTTTATAATAACGTTAGTACGAGTAGTTAACCGATACAAATATGTAAATAAGCGACATTTACGCAAGGATAGTTGTAATCTTCTCTGGAACAAAACTTTTAAGTATCTGACCTAACGTGTTCAGTTCCACTTCAATCCAAATTGGGTTCAGGCCACTTTACGAAAAGCCCTCGCTGTGAAATAAAGCGCAAGCTGAACGGGAGTCAATTTTTTATAGCAAAGAAAAGAGTTCTAAACTGTTATCGGAAATCCCAAGTACGGTTAAATAAGCCTCTGAACCAAGGCTTCCTCATTCGCTCCATAGCTGACTAGTACAACACCAGTTAGGATATGCAAGTTACTAGTATAAGTGCTCTCAACAAAGAATAACCAGAAGATGGTCAAGGAACGTAACATGACGCCTGTAATCCCCGAAGAGGTAGGCAGGAGTGTAGTACACTCTAACGTTCCACCTGTGTTTACATCTTACTATGAAATAGGTGGTGAGTCTATTGCCTTACACCGGGCGGATATTCAGACTCCAAGCCAACTACTAGAAACTTTAAGTTAGAAATATCCAATAGTGTTCAACCCGGGTTTTGAACCCAGGATTTTAACATCGGCAGTCGTGCTTGCAACCAATACGACCAACGAGGCAGTCAGATAAGCTGGCTTAAGCAAGTTTTTGTTTGCTACAGACCACTTAACAGCCGCTCTGCGCCAAACCAAGATGTTTCATTACACCCCGTTCATAGTATTAGAGAGTGTACACAGTTACAATAACACTAGTACAAGCGCTTTACGATATTGCTTCATGGTCTACCAAACTGTAAACAGCCCATCGTATTATCTCGTTTTATGTGTTTATCGATACGTTTGAAACGTTTATTTGCGCCTGCGTTATTTCTGCTCAATATCATTTCGTACAACATAGTATTTCCCAATCATTATTATACGTTTCTTTGAATATGGCCCACCCATTTTGTTGGTAATCTACATATACTTGATGCAGTGTGAAGACAGTAAGCAAGTGCCGCGTGATATGTCCGTGACGTACGCACGCACACAAGTGTGTGTCTATTTGCACACATTATAGTAGGTAACATTTTGTAGAACGTAATTTTGTAGAACACATTATAGAAGGTAAATGTTACTTTTTATAGAAGGTTGTAGCATCGTCCATATAATTCCACGTCCAGAACCCCACTTTGTTCATGTGAAGCACATTGCTTGCGTCGTCGTTGCGGCAATTGTCCTGATCGTACATCAGATTGTCTAGCTCTTCACTATACGCAATCTGAAAACCTAGCATGACAATTTCTAGCTAGTATATTTGGCGGAATTATTTTCGCGACATCACCGTTTTTGGCGCCTTAACAGATGCAACTTTAAAATAACTATTACCAATAAGTATATATGTACGTACCTTCACGCCAGATCCCTCACGGGGTGGGCAATGTGCACCGAATGCCAAATATCTCTATCGTTAGAGAACTGCCCTGCTTCTTCTATATTCATCATTTTCTTTATACGTGCATACATTAGTATTACTTGTTAATACTAACAGACAATTGACCGTCAAGTCAATTTTGTCTGCTACCACACATGAGTACATGCCACTGATGCCTGCCCTTTTGCTACTTTATTCACACGTAAAACACTCCCTGTTAGTACAACTGAAGACAGTGAATTTTAGACTTAATGCCGGTTCGCAAATTCATCCGGCGTTACGTTTGAGAGACATCGCACAATTCATACATTATCTATAAGACAGTCTAAAGGCGATTTGCATCACAAAAGAATCTGTTATTCAAATGTAAACACTAAACGTGTAGATATATAAAACATGCTACATGTATCAGTAGTAATATATGCTGCTTAGATACCTACCGATCTTTGGATACCTAGCGTTCCTTAGATAAATGCTGATACCTGGATACGTGCCGATCCCCAGTACACATTCGCGGGTGGCAATTACACCAAATATTAATAATGTCATACTCGTATATATGTACATTACTATGACAAATATTACAAGTTTAATTCTACTTTTTATATTCAATATCCGTCCCTGATAAATTACTGTTTCTATTTTGCTTGTAAAGTTTAATTATGAAATATAACATTATGTAATGGTGTATCAGTTGGAGTCTGCACTGTTCGAAGCTCACAGAAGCGTTCCTACTAGTGACGACAGAGATGGTTTGTTCTAGAACGCGAGGTCCAGCAATTTAACTCTTCAGACCAAAACACAAATGTTTCAACAACTACTACTTCATGATGGAAATATGTAGTTTTTGGTAGTTACAAGTACCTATCTATATGAGAATTATTCACATCCATTCACGATTCGATCAGAAAACAAAACAAAACGGTAAATCTTCATATTATTAGTGCAGATCGTTTATTTAAGCAAATGTATTTGAAATCAGTATCAATAAATCACAAACGATTCAAAGATGAAGCAAGCAACAGACGCTGTCGTTTCCGACCAACTGCACACCCGAACAGAATGATGCTATCGATTCGCGCCAGATACTAACATTATCGCCGTCCCCGTTCCGCTGGGAGACAAGTACCGGCTTGCCGACAGAGCGGTCACACGTCACAAAAATGTTCACACAGGCCAGTGAAGGCAGACGTGCTGATTTGGAGGGAATTAAATTGGGGTCATCTGTATCAAACCTGCTCCAAACACGTTGTTTTTGCTTGCAACGAAATGGGCCACGTGCTCGTAATACAATACACAAATATTGATATATTTATAGGTATACGTACTCGTATATATCTCGTTGGTTAAGTGTTTGCACGCCCAACTGCCCATTGTAGGGTTCTAGGTTCAAATTCCAGGTCTATTACTTGATTTGTGCCCGATGTACGGCAATAGATCCTCTCTCACACTTTATATTCCATGAATATTACACTCGTCTGCCTAACTCTTCGGACATTACAACATGATATTGATGTAATATTGTTTTAATTTTGTACTTTGCTCAAGTTATAGGTAAGAGGATGAACTTGTGACACAACCATACTAAGACTTAAATATTCTGAAACTTTCTGAAATTAATGAATGTAATGGACGGGACTGAACGCCAGCATCGTGGTCACATCGGTCGCGGCATATGCTCAGTCCGTCCTTTTCGAGGATAATCTCTCTAGTATATTTTTTATTTTTGGTATTTTTTTTTCTCTAATTTAAAGTATTTGTTTTTGATTATCATTATTTAGTTTGTCACTATTGTTTTCGTAGTTGTTTTCTTCTTCTTTTTTGTGAATGTGCCGTTTTTTATTCCTTGAATAAATGTATTTTCTTCCTTCTTTCTTCTTCTTTTTTAAATAAATAAACTTAAGGTAATAAACTTTCGTAGTTGTTTTCTTCTTTTTTGTGAATGTGCTGTTTTTTATTACTTGAATAAATGTATTTTCTTTCTTCTTCTTTTTTAAATAAATAAACTTAAGGTAATTGAAAAACATAATTTCACAAATATAATCCCCAAAGAGGTAGGCAGAGGAATACAGTAAGTTGTACAGTCCCACGTTTCACCAGTTAATAAAGGTAAATAAATAAAAATATTACACTATTATATCCTACAACCAAATGTTGGTCGAAATATATTCCAAGTGGATGCTGAAATGAAAATAATCGTCAAACATTAAATGCGTGCAACAACACGCAACCGGAATAAACACACATCGCATTCCGTTACAGGGAATACACGAACAGAGTTGAAGTAGTATCACGTATTTCGGCATGTAATTGTAATCATATATGTAGTTCTAGAACATCATATTTTGGACCATCTCCCTCCACGGCCATCTGATCCCAAAGTAAGCGTCAAGAGAGCTTGTGGTATGGTTACCAGACGGCTGATAAACTACATATATACGTATAAATTAATATTTAACAGATTTTTTCATTATCTAGATACAGAAACTTGTCCTCGTCGCACAAATATTTATTCCGGGTGGGAATCGAACCCACGACCCTCGACGCAACATTCAGGTTCAGTAACCACTGGACCAATGGGCCAATCAAATAAATACAGTATTACTCCTCTGCACATGCAGAGCTGAATGCTTACGAATTCTAACATTTTTAATAACAACACCATCTCTCTGTTAGCAAACTTTAAATCAAATATACGATGAGAAACTGTTTGATTATGTTGCCACGCGCGATGGACGCCAGCTGAATGGAATCCCACAATCATTTACCAGACTAGTTATAAATGAAAGTAATATATAACATGATCTCACAGTTTATAGTACTATGCGAAGTTAAATTTTTTAAACACTCCCACGATCATATGCCCTCGCGTGCACTCCATGTCATAACAGAAGTATTTGATAAGAACCGGTGAATTTATAAAATGACGCATTCTCATAATATATCAATCAAGTTAACAGCAATATTTTTGTTGTACAAAAGTAAGACTTAATGAACTACGTCAATAACGAAATTAAAAAACCGAATCACCTTTGCCTCGTTAAAAAAAGTGATTAATGATTCTGAAGCAATGATAAATATCTACATTCAAATCTAGATAGCACAATTAATAGTTATCGAATTTTATAACAGAATTAATTATACAGAGAAAAAAACCAATAAGTTATGTTCAAGGAATGTTTAATCCGCGATGTCCAACTTTAAGTACCTCCATAAGTCGAGAACCTAATTGGACTCGGAACTTAGAAAATAAATTAAAATAGCAAATAACCATTGAGAATTTTTCTTGAAGTTCAGAGATAGATCTCTGAACTTCGAGAAATAAAAATCTTTTCGGAATATCCATTAATCCTGATACTTTAAATACATATATTCAGCAATTAAAAGCTGTAGATACTCGTAGCTAATGTGATCAGTGCGTTGGCAAGTTATGCTGCATTTTGGCCCTGGGACAGCATATTTAACTCCCATTGATCACCGCCAGGTTCTTGCTCGTAAACAATGGAGCTCCGAGCCATATTTCAACACGTTCCTTTCATTCTGATTAATGGATCGTTCTGGACCCTTCCAATAGTTTGAATAATATAATCTAACGTTAAAGATATAGGATCCAAGAGATAAGGATAAAGATATTTACCACTTTATGCTCTGTGCCTACCACTGAAGGGATCTAGCCTGATGACGTAATAATAAACCATCATAGTACCTACACCGATCCTTCCACGAACAGTTGATTACAAACGGTACAGGAATATAAGTTTTCGAAAAACTACTGATGTTATGATAGGGTTCTTTATACATAACATAATAAAGCGTGTGTTTACAGACATGCACACATACACGCACACACACACGCACACGCACCCTTGCCACTTTGTGACATCGCGTTCACTCGTCAGCGTGGGCCAAACTAATTTCCATTCCTTTATTTAGCGTTTAATCTTTAATACACAAGCAAACACACGTCGCGTATAAATAGCTTTAAGGTCGTCACACGCTTATATATTATAGCAAACTACCACAATATCTAAACCAAAGTAATACTATCTGCATATCTTGATATCTTGCTCGTTTTCACATTAAAACCTTTGTAAAGATTGTTAACATATCTGAATAATTCGAAATGTGGGTACCTAATTAATATAGTTTTTCACTAAATATTTTTCTGATCTGTTTTACTTTTAATAAAAAAAGTGCTTTTCCTCGTAGATTGTGTTCTCAGTACGGGAGAGGGAGTATTTATAAATAAAATTCTTAATAAAAGTTGTTTGAGAGAGTTGGGAAAATATAAAAGTAATCTTGATTTAAAAAATCTATTGTCTTACTTATTTCTAGGTCTAATGCAGCGTGTATTTAAATACTTAAAATTATATGAATGATGAGAATGATAAACGCAGAAGAAATACCTCGGGTCTAAAAGTATAAAGATCCTTAGTTCTCCGTGCCCACTGCCTGACCCGAAAGTGACCTGGCGTAAAGATAACATGACGTGCAGCAGCAGAGTTATTTTTCAGGCAATCCATTTTCCTCGTTCACAATCACTGACCATGAAGCTCATTAGTCAGCGCGAACGCAATCTGGGGAACTCATTTCCGTCCCATTTTATTTGACTTCACTTCGTCACGCCGCTAAATGGACGTCAACATTCAAATTTGCTTCCAACCACTTCAGCTTTACGTGGATAAAAAAAATGGCAGCTTTATAATAATATTAACCCTTGTTCTGCTTCATAGCTGCTTTCATATAAAGCTAAAGAAAATGGCCGCCAAAATACCGGTATAGTGAAGTTCAATCCAGAACTATTGACTATATGGTACAAACAGTTTACTCCGCGCTTATTGGAAGTTTCTTCAACTGTTTCGTTTCGAACGTGTCCAGTAGCCACGGTTACCGAGAGACAGTGTTGCAACGAAGTCCAGTAGATGGTAGTAGTGGCCTAAGAAGCGCGGTAGTAAACACACAGGCGAGTAACGGCTCGCACAATGAAGCTGGGTTCCAATCCCCCCCCCTGCCATTCTCCCGCCGTCCATTTTCAATTTCAATATGAAATTCCATAATATATAAATAAACATATATCTAAAAACAATACCAATGCATTAATTACGTATAAGTATTATTTTCTCGAATGTATTCGAAATGAAAGTAATAATGTGGGAAGCGATGCCGAGTGAGTGCCGGAAATGAAACCGGTAACAGGCTTTGGTAGAGTCGTTGTGCGTTTGTGTCAAACCGGTAACATCCTGAAACACGCAGTACGAAACATGGGTCACATCACACAATAATTTTGTTATGTATGTCCTCGTACATGTATGCGAGCTTGATACAAATTTGATTTTTTCTAACTCGAAAATCTCATTAGTATAGCGGAGTATGGATTTGTGCCCGATGTATGACAATAGAATCACCGCAATTCCATGGACGTAAACGTAACTGGTAAAGCGTTGGAGTTTTCCCTACAATGACTACTCTGTCTACCTCTTCGGGAATTGGAGACGTGATGTTACTTTATATTATAAAATAAACTTTGTGGAGCTTTGTTAATAATAGGTCTATAGAACTTCTACAGTTGTATTTAGAACTAAGCGATAGAGTTAACCCGTGTAGGTACGAGTATATTATAGCAACCCGTGTAGGTATATTAAAGCAAGCTACGAGAGCGCACTGAAATATTTACCGCACGAAAGCATTTATTTCGACTAGACAGTACCTACCAGCGAAAAGCGAAGCCTCGAAAATTCGGCTTTTCAGTGCTTTGTTCGGAGTAGTCACCGTTTATTTGTTAGGTTCATCAGTTTTAAATATATTTAGTCGTTGTATTTGAACGTATTACAGATCCGCAAATATGTATAATAAAAAATAAGTAGGTACTGATTCCGTATATTAAAGAATAAAGCAAAGTAGCATCACGCCTATAATCCCCGAAGAGGTAGGCAGAGGAATGTAGAACATATTAAAGAATAACTTATTATATAACCACACCAGGGTTTTTACGGGGTAGACATAGAACACAGAGTGCCTAGTACACTCTTACAGACCTGTCGTACTTGATTTCTTTTTTTTATTTATATATACACAGTAAAGACAAAGAAAAATGGACATGAATACTTCTACAAGATCACTACTTATTCCATACTGAAATATTATATTGCAATAGGCCTGCAGCTAATAGAATAATCGCTTCTTCTGCGTAATAAAAAATAATCAATATAAAGTACACGTGTTGAAACATTTAATAGATATTTGTATATAGATATTAAACTAGTGTTGACTTCGGATAGGGTTCCAGATCAAACAATATTAATGACTACCCTTTGTTATTTGAGGATGAAGGCGGCGGGCTGCGCGCGACTTCGTGAGTGCTAGAACTAAATAATTTCCGAATGTTAAATTTCAATATTATTTCGACTACCAGCGTTAAAATATGTGTGCGTCTTTCAAAATAAACGTTATACTCTATAAGGAACGGCATCGGAGCTTTTGTAAGGCAAATACTAGAATATTCTAGAACGTGCGGACGTGTTAGCACAACGAACGAGCGGATGCACATCTGACGGAAAATAAGCAGTCAAGCACACCAGAATAATCAGATAGACATGAAAACTCTGTCATTTCATATTTTGAGAGGGGCGCCGTGCCCAACATTGGGACGACAAATAGGTTGATTGTGAAAACTTTTCGTTCAAACGTGACTAATGCTTCAGTGCGTCTATGTACTGCCGCATATAGTAGTGTTATAGTTTCAATTTTGACAGAATTCATTCAACGCATCGTCTATCAGATGTGCGTTTAACTTTCATGTTTCTATTGACGGAATTATTATACGCTATGTTTTCTACAGTTACACTCCAGTGAACGCACATGTAGCTACAATGTATGTAAATCTCGTAGTCAAAATATCTGAACGGATATAGCAAGACGGTTATATAAAGGTTATATAACGATTATATTTCACATATAATAACCGCAAAATATTAGAAGGATAGCACAGTGTAGCTAACGTCTTCAATAATTTGCTGTAATATGTATTATAGCGCAGTAAATTAATATATATTTTACCGATAAATGTTTCGTGGGTGTTTAAACGTAATTATCATGATATGTGTTATTATATTGTCATACAATATTAACGGTAACATAGTATTAATATATTTTTGTAGCTCATGTCTGTGACGACCTTTTTGTTGGCCAGCGGAACAAGAGGTAGGTACACGTCAATGTTTGCGTGAATACGCTCCGTGCTCGGCGTCGCTCGACAATGGGCGGCCAAGTCAACGGTCAGCTCGTATTTCTATTTTAAGTTCGTTGTTACGCAACGTACAGCTGCACTCAAATGTATATCATGTTTCTGAGACATTCCAATTACCATTTTACTTTGTTCGTAAGATTCTACTAAATGAGCGTTACAATAACGACGGACTGCGAGTATACTTATTTATTTAATGGGTATCTATCTTTTAAGTTTTAAGTTCGCATGTTTAAATTATTACGGGTACAATATATTTTTAATAATAATATGAATTATTAGTATATATTAATTATAGTATAAGTATATATTAATCATTAGGTATTTTATATACCTTTTTTTAAAGGTAGTTACTTTTGTTTTCTTTGTGTATTAATTGGACAATTTTTATATAACCGTAAAACCACTTAACCAATCTATGTACATACGATACTTTATTATAACATAATTATGTGTTTAACGGCCACTATGTAATACATGCGTACGTACATATAATCCTATATGATCCCTGTCGTCGGTCACGATCAATAAAGCTTAAATAAATAATTAAGTCAGCTGATCTGAGAGCTGGCTGATCGCGGCAGCGCGGTCTACCTCACTGAGCAAGATCAAATGGAGCTTTTCCAAGCCTTATAAACGTAAAAGGAACACGTCAAGTCCGTAAGAACATAGATAGTTGGCACTCGCTACTTACTACAATTTAAGACACCAGACGTATATGAACCTCTTTAAGAGATTGACTGAAACATTATACCATTTATCAATATTTAATAAGGAACAATGCCTAATAACGTAACACCTTACAATGTGAGACAATTTACATGCTCTCAAACTATTTACAATGATTCTAAACACAATAGACGGAACCCCGAGTAGCACAAATTTAGTTATATGTATGCGTAATATTATACCATACGATTATATCAGAATATATCATGTATTAGTTGATATTATAGAGCCACCTGAACAAATATGAAACCATTCATTCCCACCTTAATTCCCAAATATTCCCTACAGTGTGTTCTTGCTTCCTATTATCTCATGATTGATAATTGTACAAAACCTCTAATTGTGGTATATTCTTATTTGAGTTATATTCACTATTCAAATTATGAAATACATACAACACACTAAATGATAACTGAAGCATTCATTTGGTTTGACCTCAACCATGGCCTAAGCCAGTGATGCGAGCAATGTTCTAGAAACTAAAATGTAATACTCAAGCCCGGTAAATTATTCAATATGATATTC
>DWDW01000697.1:0-13587 GCA_018245635.1 Mimoniades versicolor eupheme
ATAGGTGTATAAAAATTTTTTATTATATTGTATAAGGGAAAAAAAAAAAAAAAATAATAAGGGGGGGGGGGGGGGGGGGGGGGGGGGGGGGGGGGGGGGGTTGGAACTGGCTACAACGTTTAAAAATGAAATAGTATTTATTGCTATATTATATATTTATTTGCCTATTTCAAATTTTAGCTAAATATTATTACACATTGAAAACTGTAACCGACTACCCAAAGCAGTGACAGCCTAGCGGTCTAGAATTAACCCTCTCAACCTGAAGGATCCCAAATTTGAATCTTAACACGCATTGTTTACTTTGGAATACTTGTATGCGTTTTAAGTTTACATCTTAATTTCGGTAAAGATGCTATAAAATAGCGCGGGAAGCGCGGTTGTCCTTAGATTTCTCCAAAACGTACTTTAGGACATGTGAAGTCTGGTGATTGGTAGGTACTTGCTCAGCATACCGGGCTATGATTTCCACGATTGTCATTCTGAGAGGAGACATTTAATCACAGCAAAAGAGATTACTGCTTATAATTACGAATTATCGTCTTCTCTTAGCTGTGGCCCACACAACTTACTCAATATTTTTAGAATCAAAAAACGCAGCTTTATGTCTCCAGCCTCCAAGAAGAAGACAGCTGCAATTATTTGGTACGCCTAGATTGGACATTTATTGAGGTAGTAGTAAGAGGCATATCTTTCGTGAGTTCTGCTATTTGTACCAACTAGCTATATTAAATCGAGCTTGCATGCGTGGTAATCATGTGCCTCCCATAGGACTTAACGATATCTACTGATAATACTCCCATACATATATCGATCGAACACGTTCGTACCTAGATATTAAGGCTAACATTTTGTACCGCGCCCTGGTGTTGTATGTTAGCCGCGTTTTCAGGTCACAATTTTAATTTAATTAGTTCCTCGGTAGGGGTTGTGGTGATGGTTGTGGTTCGGGAACAGAAGTGTGTGGATATTGGTTATAACTAGTATTGGATGTCTGCGTGTTGAAATGCTGATAATGATGAAACGTCAACATCATTGCCAGGTTATTAGTGTATGTCATAACATTGCATGGGTTTAAATATTTAAAAAATAATATCCCACCTGTAATCCTCGGAAAGGTACGCAGAGGAGTATTGTACACCCCCACGTTTGACTTGTTACTTTTACGTCCAGTAATGGAAAAGGTTATAAGCCTATTGCCGGGCGAAGATCTAGACTCCGTACCACTAATAGAAATTTCATGTTAGAAAAATCCAACGATACCCCATCCGGGGAACGAACCCAGGACGTTTCGATTAGCACTCGCGTTTGCAACCACACATCCAACGAGGCAATCAGTTCAATTGTTAAATTGGTTTATTCCTTAAAAAACTATAAACTAATCTAACTAATTCTATAATAATGTAATCGTAATTAATCCATTATTATAATTTAATTCAATGTCTATAAATACATAATAAGCAATTATGTATTTATATAGCAATTATATATATTTAGGTATGGTGTAGGGCGCAAATTAAATTAATATTGTCTTCCTTCCTTGTCCCACCTCAATTTGGAAGGAAATCAACATTCAACAGGAAGAAATATTGAGCAGATGATGATGAAGGTTACCAAGACAAAAAATTTGGAAAGATCCCAATTATGACACCTGAAAATAAATGATGAGGACAAAAAATGTAGTTCACCGAAACCATTTTAAGCCCGAACTTTGTAGAACAAAGGATACATACGAGTACAAAACTGGAAAACTGAATTATCATGCCGACATGTCAGGACCTTGACAGTATTGATTTGGGAACTTTCTAGTCTACTAGATAGCCGACTAACAAAACACGACGACAAAATATCTAGACTAGACAAATATGATGATATCTTCACGTCCGGTGCCTTATAGGGTAGGCAGAGAGCATGGAATGCCAACTTTCTCTATCTTCACGGGCTGTGATTCTTCTACCTTCATCATTATTTTCATTCACACACGCCAGTTTCTGAGATATAAACTCTGTTTCTCTACATAGATCTCGGGCTAGAAGAACAAATCAAATAAAATCCTCCGCAGGCTAATCCGGGACTAGATAATCAAATTTGTCAATGTATAAATGCCAATGACATGTATTAATCATTTTCCTATGCAATATTCCTTTCGACTGCGACCTTTGTTAACGATCTCATCTAATGTTACTCGATGTAATTAATTATTATTACCCCGCCTCCGTACTTTGTTCTTTGTATCGTATTTTCTTGTACAATAAAAAAACATTTCAAACATATTTTATATGAAGTTTCGTATAATAGTAATAAACGTAACATCACCCCTGTAATCCACGAAGAGGTAAGTAGCGTAATGTAGAACACTCCCACGTTTCATCAGCAGTCTTTACGTCCCTCTATGTACTAGGTGGTGAGCTTATTGCCATACACCGGGCGCATATCCAGTCTCCGAGTCACTACTACAAAATCTAAATTAGAAATTTTTAATAGTGCCCGACCCGGGAATTGAATCCAAGACCTACCGATAGGCAGTCGCACTTGCAACCAATACGAGACAGTCAACTGAAGTTTAAACTACTACGTAAACAAAGAACTCAATATTATGTATGTGCTTGTTTGTCAGTGAGTGTGATTGAGTACCTTTGACAATGAACTAGACCAAAAATCTTCTTGGGGTCGCGCCTTCGCCATAGTTTTCAAATCTGCGAAAACTAATTCATCATCGATTTATCTAAATCAATTGTTACTGGCGTAGACGTGGGCGATCATCCCGGATTTGAGTAATGTCAGTTCCGCTTACGTAAAGTCTCGTGGAAGATCACGCACTGTGCCTGTGGTTACGGTAATGCGGTCACTGCTCTTCTCACTGCGGTTTGACATGACGTTTGACATTAGTCGTATTCATTGCGAAACTATGTTCTACGTACTGTGAAGAGGTTATCTGTATAGTGAGGTGGGTACAGTGAGTGTCGCGGAGTGAGGGTAGTCGTTGAAAATTATTGTGTACTGAGTAACTTTGTTAGTTTTATTACTAATTTTGAAGACTAATGGATATTGCAAAAAAAGATACTGATGAAAATCCGGAAAGCGGAAAACACAGAATCAAAAATTGTTCAGCCTGTATCAAAAAAAAATCACATTTAAGTCTAGGTGGCACTTAGTTTTTAAACAACATAACATCACGCCTATATTACTCAAAAGGGTAGGCAAAAGAGTACAGTACCTACTTCTATGTTTCAACAGTTATTTTATACATCCCATGTACATAACTGAATCGTGATAAATACTATCAATACTATGCACAAACGAATATTGCATAAAGCTTTAACATGATGCAATCTATGTTACAACTTCGAAAAGTCATTAAAAGTATATTAGCTACACATGCATTGGACAACGGTGC
Source organism: Mimoniades versicolor eupheme (assembly GCA_018245635.1). Classification (NCBI taxonomy): domain Eukaryota; kingdom Metazoa; phylum Arthropoda; class Insecta; order Lepidoptera; family Hesperiidae; genus Mimoniades; species Mimoniades versicolor. The sequence continues at coordinate 3,398 of DWDW01000697.1, forward strand.
CAAGGTTGCGGACATTCTTCTAGATTGGACTACCGATTGTTACTCAACACATTTGTATAGTAGCAAGCGTCTGTTGCTCCTTAGTAATAGACATTGATTCGCCTCATTTCAAAATGATACCCGTATGCAGCAGTGGAAAAATGGATGTGGAAAAGTGGATGATAAGGATGATTAATCACAGATATCACGGTAGCCCGAACTAGCTTATGCTTCGCTTACTTTTTTTAAAACCCGAACAACTGGGACGCGTGCGCAATGTGGGTAGATGGATAATTAAATATGGATCACAGATATTTCGCTAGCTTGAACTAGCTTATTGTTAGCTTACTTTTTTAAACACCAGAACCACTGGGACGCGTGTGCAATGTGGGTAGATGAATAGTTAAAGTTGGCATACATTACATTGTTAGAATTAGTTAGAGCCGTTACCGTGGACGCTGAGCACAGTCACGTCTAAACTATTTGATATATTAAATCGAAACATCCGCAGTACCTACATGAACCGCTTATGTAGCTCTATATTTCTTAACTTTGTATATACGTAGTGAATGTTTCATTAGTCTAGTGGTTGCAAGCGCGGCTGCTGAGCAAGACGTTCTGGGTTCGATCAGGCGAAGTGTTATTAGGTTTATCTAATATGAAGTTGCAAGTAGTAGTTTGAAGTCTGCATATGTGGCCAGTGTATGGCAATGGGCTCCACTCCTATCCCATGGGACGTACATGATAGATGAGATGTGTCGGATAACTACACGCAATAAAGTGTTACGTTAAGAAAAAATGTTAACAATGTGTTGTAGCTCCTCAAAGTTGAAAACCTGACGTAACTAATATAATTGTAGTTCATACATATTCCTCAAGGTACTCAAGCTATTATTTTTCAATCAATTCGTAGTAGATTGTTAAGGAGCTTTAAATGTTACGCCTTGGGTCTTGCCCTCACAACGAGGAGTGACGTCACAGAACCAGATAGAGCACGTCTTCCTAGGCAAGCCCCCTTTGTGTATCGGTTTGGTTAAGTTTCTAATAAGTACAAAGATCGGTAATTGGATGTATGGAATAATAATAATATCTCAGGATAGGTCACCCACCATAGACCATGGGAGATAGTGACTAAACTTGCTGGAAAACATGTTTAATGTGAACATGTACACGTCTAAAATGCACATTTATATGGATTTTTTTTATACCAGGATACAATTTTTAGATAAATTATGTTTGTAAAAAAAGAAAAACATTTTTTCATGTCAGTGAGTTTAAAATAAAATCACGCCCGTATCTCCTCGAAGGGGTAGGCAGAAGAGCTCACCAATTCAATTTAACATCAATCCGCGTGTAATAAGCACGGTAATAAATTTCCAACACTCCTCTCCCCCACATCTCTCCGTTGTTGGTCTCTTTGTAATACTGGTGACTCACTGAGATGCAACACGGAGTCACAAAGAACGTCATATGTTATATTTAACTCGATATCCATGAGTAATAAACAAATGTTCAGAAATTTATTTATAGGAATGACAGGACGGGATATACTGTCTTCGTTTTGCTCTTTTCCATATGAACCTCAATATCAAGCCTCACCAAACAAGATCCTATAAAAGTAGCGTGCGGTCATAAGAATGGTTTAGATTTAGAGGATCAGATTGTAGCCTTCTACTTCGATGGTCTGGGTTAAAATGACTCGCACATTTTTTTCTAAATTGTGCTATTTTTATGTGCTATCACAGTTATTACTTTCTATAACGGTTAAAGAAAACATCGTAAGGAAACTCTACACACACTTCGTTGAATCATCAAAAAAGCAAATAAACATGTCAAAAAATTTAATTATACTTTTATCTGTATTAGGTATATAATATGATATTAGTAGCAAATGCTACTTTTAACAAATATTTTATGTACAGATTTTATCGTCCACATCACTTTTTTATTAGTAGGTACATATATAAATATCTAGGTTAAAAAAGTCATAAATCCCGGTTCCGCAAGCTTTGCTGATAGTAATCATACATCGCATTTATTACTGTAACATAGAGATAAGATCTCGAAGTCTTAAAACAATTAGACTAACACCATCTATCGATGGCAAGTTGGAAAGGATGTAAAAGTATCCCGTTCTGTACGAACCCTCATCCTTATTGAATAATAAACTATAACATTCGGCTTCTTTCTCTGGAAGGAAATCCTTATCCTACTGTCATTGCTACATTAATACCGCGTAAAGCGAAACACGCTGAAGTGTAGGTGACATAGCGCACGCTAGTCTTTTTAATCCTTGCACTTACACGTTCCTTTACTCCGTCACGTGTATATATCACGGTTAGCTGATGGGTATAAGCTAGTGGTGCCTACAAACGGGCCTGTTGTGCCGCACGCGAGCGCCCTCACGACGTCGAGTGGCATTGTTCGCATCTATCCGTTGCGTCAGTCTCATTTGATAACGTAATAGCTTACTGTGCTTCATATAAGCAAAGAGGCTCTGAGATGTTAGAATGCGGAAAAAGTGCAGAAGGCGCTTAGGTTATTACGTACTACATGTCTTCTGTTGAAAAGGCTGTCGTCTCTACCTTTATGTCGTGGTGGGGAGTTAAATATAACTGGTGAATCGTGGGAATCTACTTCTCTTCTCTGTCTACCCATTCGGTGAAATACGGACTTTATACAATGTTTTGTTATTAATTTAAAAATCGTTTTCTGCCTAAGCGTTTTTTATAGTTCCAATAGTATGTTTATATAGTTCCAATGTTTTTGTTATTGTTGTTCCCATTTCAAAATGAGAAGGGTTAAGATTGCAGCTGTCATGTCCACTCTATAAACCATTAAATGCTTCTGCAATGGATTTAATTTTTAACTTATGTTACTCTTATGCTATTTGCAGAATGCTCAATTTTGCAATGGTAGAAAATAGTGATGTGTGTAATGAGTGCATAGCGTAATGAAATAACGCGTAGTAGTGTGTTGATTCTGTAATGTTTTGTAATCTATGTACCGGATATAAGAATCTAGTGGATATGGTACTAGCTACAGATTATAGCTTTTTATGTTATGAAGTGGCAGTAGAGCGCAGATTTTCTCATGCGTAATGGAATTGTTAATGCATTGGAGATACTGAAGTGTCTACTAATATTTCCGGAGAATCAACACCACGGTGTATATTTATGTTGTTTAGTAGCAAAACTGGCATTTTTGTATTAACAACAAACTTGTATTGTAGGATTCTAATTTTATGTGATAATCTTAGATAATCGGATGCCGAGATAAGTAGTTTATATAAGCAGAATATTTTAGTCGATATTAAGTTATGTATGAATAGCCTCAACCACGTAATATTATGTACCTAGTTAAAATAATATAAACTCACAAACTACAATTTAGTAAAAAGTACCTGTACTTATTAGGCACTCATTGTTCTCTGCCTACAAAGTAAGGGACCTGGCGTAATGCTATAGTAATAATAATCTGTAATTCATAAATTGAATTATGAATTACAGATTATTATTCCATCTATTCCAACTATTCCATCGTGGGACTTAAAAGTAACTGGTGAAACGTGGGAATGTTCTACATTCCTCTGCCTACCTCTTCAGGGATTACAGGCGTGAAGTTACTTTTTTTTAAATTCATAAATAAATAAATGAATTCGAAGTGTCTCGCTTTTTCCTGGAAATACAATAAGGATATAGGTAATGCATCAAAAAGCAAACATTTAATTTTTTTTGTCCGTTTATTAGTTTCCATTCTATTCTCTGATACGGCTGAAACGATTTTGACTTTGACTAACCATTACCAATGTCCAAACTTTGACATTACTTATTGGTAGTTAAGAGGGCTTAGCAAGTTGTGTAGGGCAGAATCAAACGGCGAAGCGATTAATGATATAATTCCTGGATTTGATTACTGTATTGAAACAAACTTTTGGAATACAGTAAATTCATGAACAAATTAACTTATTGAATTTAACACAAATACTCTTTAAAGAGGGCTTGTTTATTGGTAGGGCGTGTTACATTATGATGAATCGTGGAATTGTACTACACTGCTCTGCCTCTCTCACCCTTCTAGGGAATAGAGGTATGAGGTTATGTTATTCGTAAAAGATTCTGTCATTCGAGTTAATTTAATACGAAGCGAGCTATTTGTAGAAGTTTCCATTCGAGCCTTTGTACAATGCGAAATATTTCGAGATGTTTCCACGCGAGCCTTTTTATGTATCTTATTCTATTTGGAGTTTTATTGTTCAGTTACAAGCGTTCTTTAACAAATAAGTTAAAGCTCCCAAGACTTTCAAAGCGCTTCCCAGGCCTTCAAGTGCCATTATAAGCTCGTCGATAATGACAACTTCAGCTCCGACTACTCCATTTGTCGCGCCGTCCATTACTCATAGTCATACAATGTCTCGCGTGACTGTCGATTTTAACCTTCAGACTCCTTTCCACGAATCGGATAATGGTCATGAGGATGATGGTACCCGTAATGTTTGGACGCGTTTATTTTCTTCATTTTTTCTTTCGTGATTGGGAATCTGCAAAATGTAGACGTGACAGAATCTTCATGTTGATGCTGTTGTCGATTTTTGTTGGACTCTCTGGTTCTTACTTGCGGTTTAAATGACGCAGGGAGCTACTCGTTTAAGTATTGGTTTTCGATATAAACATTGAACATAAGCTTATATAATGCATCCACTATACTCATTTGTAGTTTGATGGAAAGATCGACCTTTTGTATGTAGCTATCCGAGGACCCGCGTCATGAGCTCCCGCCGATCACAGCGGAGACGCAGTCTTCGAAACGAATGGGGCTATCCTAATCATATGTATATAAACATACTTCATTATCATCATCATCAGCAGCAGTCCACTGCTGGAGATATGCCTCCCATGAGAGATTATGCTCATACTTACGAAACGTTTAATAATGACATATTATTGACGTACAAGCAATAACATTGAAGCAAGTCTGACGTTGGTAAAGTTCGCGAGAACTCACTTTTTCGTTCGGAAACTTGTCCATTAGTCACCGCGGACAACGTTTTCAGTGACTGTCAGTTTTTTTCTTTGGCACCGCGTTGAGCCTCGCCTTTCCAATGCACGCCGTTCTACGGACATTTGTCAAGGCGATGACGTCACGCAACACGATCCTAAACGTACAAACGACGTTTGCCACCGCCTTGTTCGCGGTATGTTTATGTTTTGTATGCGGGAGTACGTTCAGACCGAGATTCTTATGTATTGCAACCTTCACCTCTAATTAAACACAAGTTCCAACATTGCATCTTATGTGGTTAGGGTGAGTCTAGTTAGTCTTCATTTGATTAACAAATTTATGTTCTTTCTTAACGTGGAACGTCTCGCCATAACCAATAAGAACAACACACGTATGTTGAAATTAAATATACAGATAGATGGGCCCTGGAAATAGCACACATCTGCATACATTAGTATTTCAATCAATGTCTAAAAGTGTGAAATAAAGGTTAAAAGATTTTTTATCATAGTACATCTTCACATCTGATCTCTATGTAGGCTAGGTCTATGCTATGGTAAACAGGAGTCTAACATACTAAACATAAATATATATATAAAGTAAGTAACATCACGCCTGGTATCCCCGAATAGGTAGGCAGAGGAATGTAGAACATTCCCACGTTTCACCAGTTACATACTTTAAGTCCCACGATGGAATAGGTGGTGAGCCTATTGCCATATACCGGGCACTTATCCAGACCCCGAGGCACTACTAGGAAATCTAAATTAGAAAATTTTGTAGTGCCCGACCTCCCGTGGGAATCGAACCCAGGACCTCCCGTTCGGCAGTCGCACTTGCAACCAACACGACTAACGAGGCAGTCAAAATATGTATATTTATTTACATATACTATTTTACACACAGATAGAATTGAACCCACTACTTAGGTAGCCTCTGCAATCAGTACTACCCAGTGAACCAATACACTCAAATTTTGTGAAAATACACTCAAAATTTGTTTCCGCATAAAGATGCCGCGCTTCATGAGTAGCGAATAAATAAAACCGTGATCTTTGTCTCTTGCCGTTTAAGTCCGCGATCGGACTTACCTTTTTATTCATAAACGTGCTTCTCTCTCGTCTCATTTACCCTGGAATGTCAATAAACTCTTGAACTCCGACCCAGTTCATTCATCTCGGCAATTTCATATTTCGCTCAATTCTAGAAAGCCGCAGTATATAATGGGTTTTAGTTTTAATGACGTATCTTCATAATGAATATAATACGATCATCTATTTGGTTTACTATCACTTAATGCGGTAACTTAGTAGACATATTATGTCTATAGCTCAAGCTGGACTAACTTATTATATCGTCATAGATAAAATAGAAACTCTGTAATATCTGAACAAAATAGGCAAAAGGAGCGTAGTACACTCCGACCATTCACAAGTGACGTTTTTATGTTCGTATCATATAATATTACCCAAAGTATACAACAATTAACAGCTAACCAATTATGAAACTCATCATCAGGACAATGTCCCGGAGGACGGCCGCCCGGTCCCGCGGAGACACTTCCGGAATATAACGACTCTTCAGCGCTCGGAACTATGGTTGCCTCTTTACGAAAATATGTATACTCAAATAATAAGTGATATAAACTTACTCTTGCATTTAAGGTGCAGTACGTCGTTCCAATATAACAATTTTATAATGATGGACAACTGTGTACTCGCAATTTTGCGAATTATTAAGGCTTATTTTACCGTGCTGTCCCAATGCTGATTGATGTTGATTAAGTGCACCATCAGATTGATTAGGTACTCCGTTGGAGTTCTATTGAATTGATCAGTTAATAATAAACAGGACGCGATTTGTATGTGACTCTCTAAACACAAAAATGGTGGTAATCATTTTGGACACTGTTGTCCATCTATTCGAGAGTTGAAAGCGCTAAAACACAGACACAAATCGGTTGCTATCAATTATCACAATACTAACGTCTGTTCTCTTGTTGTGTAAAATTTTATCGAACTACCCACATCTTTTAAAGTGCTCTTAACGAGATAGGTATCTTTTATTACAACTCATTGATTTCTCATAACTGATATGTTATCTTGAGAAAGGTAATAAAGATCTTGAACCATGCCGATGGAAAGTAATGTATGTATTTATTGCTCTCGAAATAATTAAAGTTAGAAGACGGTAGAAAGGTGAAAAGTGAAGTACAGTTAAAACATAAAACGGTAATAGAAACTTTTCAGATATTTTAAATCAATAAAGATGTAATTACAAAAATAAATTAGAAGTGATTCGTCTTAAAGACAATGGTGTGACGATGGCAGCGCTCGCCCTAATGGAACAAGCGGAAAAAATAAAAAAATTTAGTTATGTCCACGGAGGACGGCTGGGACGCGCAAGCACACTTAGCACTGCGATTATTTTGTAGCCGCAATACTGTTGAAGAAATTGTGTTGGAACTATGAGCAGCAGATATAGTAAATATTTCAGGGAAATACTTTATAGCGATAGTGGTAAGCGGGTATTTCGAATAGCGGGATAGCGAAATTTCGGGTATTGAAGAAAAGTTTTTGTTATTGCTAATTATGTTTTTAAATCTGAACGTTTCAAATCAAATACACTCATCCAAAGTTTTAGACATCATTTGATGACTGCTATTCAAAGATGAGAATGGTAATAATCACTCATCGTTATTCCACGGGACTTATAACATAACTGGTGAAACGCCTACGTTTACTACGTTTAGTACTACACTCCTCTACTTCTTCCCTTCCTTTATCCTTTCGGAAAATCATAGGCGTGATGTCACAAGAAGGCGATTTAAAGATTTACATAGAAGTGAATCCTTAATATTTTGAAACTCTGGCCTTTCCTTATAGCGATCTAAAAATCGTATCGCTGGCAAGCAACTTAAGTAAACAGATTTGTTTTGTGTTTTTAACTTATCATTCAGTATGGGAGTATAGTTAAGGAACACGTTCTGAATTACGCCGTGGCTCCGTGTGGAGCCACGGCAACTGTGATTGGGGGAATGCCTTAATATATGGATTTCATCTTCCGAATGGACAGTTAGATGAAATAGCTACTAGAGCTAGGTTACAGTAAATCATGTAATTTCAGAGATTAAAAATTTCAATGGGGTAACATAAAACAAAAGAAAATGTTGTTGCTTTATTACTTTTGTCTTTTTACAATATACTTGTTATCGTAACTTGTTACAATATACATTTTAATTAACCAAGGGAGGCAGCGATTTCTCTTGTTTTTGTTTCGCTCAGTAACGCAGCGATGAATCGATGTTTTTTATAGGAACAAGTTTATAGACGAGTGGTTAACAACAGACAAAATATGTCGTGCTTCTGATCACATCACTTTGCACATGTATTTGTCTTCCGTAGTTTATCTCGCGCATTCTGTTTACGTGATTCATATCCCGAACACTTCAAATCTGCAGTCATCACCTTCAGTTTCTACTTGACTAGGTGTATTAGTCACATAAGATTACTGTTACAAAATTTGTAATACAAATGCAATAGAAGTCAAATACAGTTTTTTGTATACCAAAGTATACAAAAAACTGTATTTTATTTGTGTTCCATAGTTCCATAGTTCGTAGATTGTCTCTTTGATGAAGTGCTTGTAATTGCTGTTGCCGAGCAAGAGAACCAATCTGGGTTCGATTCTCAGGTACGGGTAAATCACAACTCGGTTTTTCTGGGTTGAAATTCCCAGTAGTAGTTCGAAACCTTGGATTATGCCTACCTTACCTTACTGTTACGTTTAAAAATTATGCAAAATGTTACCTATGCGTGATGCATCTAAACACAGCTAAATACTATAGCTACCTAATAAGATATCTTTGGGCAGCAGCAGTGACAGAAGCTGTGCTTTGCGATCCCTAGCCGGCATGCTCAGCATTGAGATTATGGTGTCCAGCAATGGAATGCAATAAGCTGATGTTAGCTGATTAACCTTCTGTCGCACAGAAGATTAATTGTGAGATAGATTAATGATGATGATAATCTACGTGTAGGTATATAGAAAGTGCAAATGTACATGACATATTATTTCCCAACATTACTCATGTAATGTGCATTTATAGAAATGTAGTGGTCAGTTGCCACTTCATTTAATACAGAGTGTGAAGATTCATAATGTTGGCAAATATTTTGCCATCGCCCGTTCATCGCTCGACAGTGCTGTTTAAATCCGTCCAAGTGATAAGCGGATTGCCAATGATAATATATTATTTCGTAATTAACCTTAAATTTAAAGCATTCAATGAAAACGTCAGTATCTTCTACGGAAGTGAAGTGATACATAGCAAATTTAATAACTAATTGTGTTATGATTGTGTGTTTGTTTCATATTAAAACAAAGATGACTGAAACATCACTGAAGGAAAGTCACTCGAGAGCTTACACATGCGCTCACGAGTGTTTTCTGATGCGAATCTTTTATTGTACATTGAGGCTTAAAAATAGATAAGCATATTTAATTTGTTTTAGGTTTATAATAATACATACTTGTTGTAATTTGCATTATGATAAGTAGGTACTTAGGTACTATGTTCCTAAACGAACATTCTTTTTCGATGTAATATTTTCAACATATACCTAGTTACTTTTGAAGCTTTTATCACAGCACATTAATTTTTATTACTTTCTGAATGACATTTCCTCATGATTGATGTTATAGATGAAACAGAGGTTGAAAATTTACGTCGAAATATTAAGGCGACATGAAGCGGTTCATGTCGTTCATTTTTGTCTTTCGTCCGCAGGTTTAGTAGAAGTGAAACGTGTTGAGTAAAACTTAAATAAATTTATTAGAGAATCGATATAAGATTGTTTGTAACGTAAGGTATACAGTATACCGTATCCTGTATAAATAATATAGCTATTATGTGGTGTCAATAACTGGTAATAACAATATTGTTAGATTTTCAGAATTTCGTCTGTAACGAACTAATTGAGCTGTACACGTAATTCTCCCGAAGAGGTAGGCAGAGGAGTGTAGTACACTGCCGTGTTGCACCAGTTATTGTGACGTACCCCATGGAATAGCAAAAATCAATTCTCTGAGCAATTACTAGAAATGACGAATAGAAAATCTAATATAGAAAAATTGACTGCCTCGTTGGTCGTGTTTGTTGCAAGTGCGACTGCCGATCGGGAGGTCCCGGGTTCGATTCCCGGATCGAA